>UCOK01015971.1:0-216425 GCA_900474325.1 Synergus umbraculus
CGACTATAATTTGAATATTTATTTGAAGTAACACCATTTTCATAGAAATTAATTATTTAAAAAAATTTTCTGTAAAAAAAATGGGTTACAAAAATGAATTTATATTACAAAAAAAATAGGGGACGTAACCCTTTGAAACAGAAATACTGCACACCTGATAGTCTTTTCATACAAAATATTTTGGCATTGGTTTTACTAAAAAAATATAATTATTTTTCGAGATATTGGGAAAAAACGATTTTGGAGTGTAAACTTTGGGGGTAGTTTTCACCCCCTTAAACCGTTTTTCGGCCGATAAAAAAAAACACGTATTTCATGTTTTTTGATCCTCTTTAACATATTTCAGTTTCATCAAAATCGGAGGCGGACACCCCGCGAGGTTCCCTTGTCAGTACCAAGAGAGCTTTCGACCTATATATCATACTCTAGCCTAATGATAATGCCTCCTTGTCACTTTCCTTTTCAATGACCCCTCAGGGTAAATTTAGAAGTTGCTAAAAAACTATCTTACTAAATTAAAATGAATTTATAATATTTAGAATTTTGTTGAAAAACAGAAAAAGAAGAAGTAGTTCAATTTTAAAGCAAAAATAGTTGAGGTAAAGATAATTGGAGGTACTTCCTTTTAGGAAGTTCAACCGAATTTTTTGACGGAGTTTAATTGTTTCAGAGCGCATTTAAGTGAAAAATGAGAAAAAGGGGAATTTTCTTGAAAATAGAGGTAAAAGAGAGGATTTCTTTAAAGAAAGGGAAAAAAATGCGAATATAGGGGAAAGAATGTGAAGCCTGAAACCTCTAGGGTATTATAGTTCAATAGATAAAAAGAAAATACTTAAGAACTACAACATTTAAATTCTAAGGCCCAATTTGAAAGTTCAGTGCGTAGGGTAATTGTGTGCCTAACTTGGTTTGCAATGTCAGATTGAAAAAAAGGAGAATTGTGCCGGTAGCACAATCTTCCCCGAGGGATTGTCGCTAATGAAAGCTAGCATACTCTCGATCACCGTGTGCGCTCATTTGGCAAACTCAATACATACAAGCAGAAGCATACATATGTATATATAGTTACCTATATGTACATGTATCAAACAGGAGCGCTTTATGTATAGGCTAACCCAATAGACCTAACATGGCAAACATTAGGTGCACGAGATAGGCTGTAACAAGCAGCGGGAGTTAGTCGGAGCATAAGTCAACTATCGATGCTCGGGGCTTGCTTTGCCAGCATGTCCTCTCCAGCTCTCTGTAGTACTGTAGTATATTACTGAAGTACACTACAGTACTACACTAAAACACAATTGTGTGTCAATATCTCAAGTGGAAAAAAAGAGATTTTGAAACACTATTATCCTTTCAAAAGCAACAGTACAACAGTAATTTTCTAGACAAAAGGACTCTTTGTAGTCAGTTCAAATAATACTCTAATTGTAGGATATTCTAGAATAAGGAAGAAAGATGAAAATTTTAACTGATAACTAATTTCAGAACGAAGGATTGCTTGTTGATCATTACGTCTACCATTCCGTCCTGAAGGTCGAATCACGACCAATAGATTTGTACAAGAGCGATTTCGAGAAACTCTTGAGTTGTCAGAAGAGAAGAGCTTTCTCGCGTTAGAATGTTAGAAGCAAATAGAGAATTCGAATCGCGGCTCGAAGCCCAATCTCAGTAACATCCACCGTCTCACCTAATCGACGTGACAGGCAGCCGCCCTCGTATCAGCAGTTACAATGAGTGACGTCCTGTTAAAGATTCAGAACCTAAGAGCCTGAAGAGAGGGAACCTCATTGCCTCTGGCTATATAGTTAAGTGCAGAGTTCGGTTTCATACCAAACTGCTGCTAATTGTTTCCCGTATTTCCAATGATTTCAAGTTTGCCAAAGCTGTCGCCTGATGTACTGGGTAAAATATTAATGAATTTACTAAAATAATAAGACTCTAAAAAAAATAATAAAACTGTCCATTTTCCGTTTACGGTGGCCTGGAAGTTTTTAGCGTCTTTTGATTAAATCTTCCAAGAAATGGGTGGAAGGGCAGAGTCACTAGCTAAACCAGCATCTATGGACTCGACGTCCCTTGATAATTCCTTCAACTTTTTAACTGCAGCCTTTATAACCGCCAGTGTAGAGCCGCCTCGTCGGCCATCTCCGAAACATCCAGGCTGTGTTACTTCTTTCGCCCCTTTTACGACTAGTCCGCTCTTACTACGTCTCTCTCCCTTTACGGAGTACTGCATCTTAAATAATTGATTCTAACGTAGTTACTGCTGTTTTTATAACTGTTTTACCGTCCAGTGTTGGCGCACCAATGTATTATTTAACCGACGGTTTTTAAAGTTAAGTCCCAAGACACGGAGGTGTGAACGGACTGAAGGAATACGAAAGCTTCCTTGAGTTTACCAGGGCATGACGAATCAAAGATTACCAAGGACCAGCAGCCCCTTTCCGGATTTTTATCCACTTTAAGTCCTTTTTCAAATACTTGATTACCACCAACTCATATTATAGTTCAAACCTAACTATAATAAAAAGTTACGCCAGAAATTAGAAGTTAATCAACAGAAAAGAAAACACATCTCTAGACAATTTCTTTGAACTTCATACTAGATATATTCCACTTGAAATATATTTTTAAAAAAACCTATTTTTGGGATGTTGATATTGTTACCGTTGCAAAGCTTCCTCTATGAGGAAGCAATATAAAAATAGAAAATCTGAAAATTTGAATTGTGAAATAATTTTAAAGGGAATTGGAAAGTAGCTGAAGGTCGAAGGAAGAGCCGAAGAGCCTAAGAGGACTCGAACGGTAGTAAAGATTCGACATTTCCCCAGGTGGTATCCAAAGTATGGAGATCCTTTGATTCTACCTTGCGAGACTGGCTTGGTGTGCTGTTGCCTTTTCTCATATTAAGAATAAAATTTTCGAATGCTGAATGAAGCATCGTTCTCTTCTGGAAGGTACTTTGACAGAGCCCCAAGGGTACATTACTAGGATTGCCGCCACCAATTGAACCCGCCTCCACCTTCTCGACTTCGCGACCCCGAGACGAACCGACTGAGGTTCTCAGCGACTTCGTTATAATGTCTGCAAACATGGTACATGGCCTGGGGTATAACCATGTTCAAATATCCAATCGCTCCGATCATTCTCAAGCGGGTGAAGCAACTTCTCCAATTTCTATTGTGTCCCTATTTGATTTTGTTAGGTGCACACTGTCGGCATGAATTCGCGCGTCATTATCGGCTGCATCGACTATATATCAGAGGATCCTTTACCCTGCACCCACAATGGGAATTTCATAATGCTATGGGTTATAACTTGTTTTGTACTGAGAAAATCAATCTGAAAATTAAAAGCAATAAAGTTTATGATTTTAAATGTTCTTAAATTCTGTTAAAGTTTTTTTACCCTACTTCTCCCCCTCTCACTGTAGGTGTTACATAACTTTTTTCGGATCGGCTAAATTATTTATAAGCCCATCTTTTAAATATTAGATTCGCCATTTTTCAGTTTGAACTGATAAAACCTCAAATTTTGTAGGTCTGTGTAATTATAATAATCAAGTATGTAGGTATACCTCCATCTATTTTCATTTACAAACCAAAAACTACTTGTGATAAACTAAGACAATAAGAAGGACGACCTAAGCAAAGACCATGAACCATCTCACATAAAAAATGCAACACCCCGACTGATTTAAAGACAATCAACTCTAATACCATTACATGCACAGAAGAAATATGGAGCCTACAACGCCACAAACCTCGTCGATAGATATAATCACGGGTACTGAATCGGCCCCTTGGAAACTTACAACCTAATATTTAACGCTCCTTGCCTTGCCAAATCGACCGGGTCATATTTTTGAAGCCATAGAAAGCAACAAGGAACCAAGAACCAAGGAACCTCTCGGCAGAAAATTTCACCGGCTAATTTACGGCTTTCTCACTTATAGTTCCATTTTATACGGTCGAAATTCTCGGTAGATGCCAGAGGATACCGAGAGAGGAAATTCGTAATATAGAGGGCCGCTCTACGGCCCCATTGGGAGGAATTCCGGGGTACGTTTTAAATTGCTGCATCCCCAACCTCCTTGTTTATGTATGCTTCGTGTTTCTTATTCTTGTACGGCAGCGAGGAGAGCGCGCACCCCTAACTTTATGTGCACAGCGTTGGCATAAGTATGCAATCTATGTGTGTGTATGCGCATGGCTGTACAGGGTTAACTCCTCTGTGTGGGAGTAAGTTGTACGAGGTAGGCGTGTTTCAGAGGAAAACCATACATATGTACATGTGTATTGTGTGGACTATAGAGAAAGAGAACGTGGTCCTACGTTTTCTACGTTCTCTGTGCTCCCGTTCCCTACCATCAGATCTATGTTTCCTTGTGCTAGACCCTTCTTACATTTTCCAGTTTCCACTTTCCAGCTCCAACTTACAACCCCTAACCCCATTTTGACTCCTCAAACTCGATTGCTCCAACCTAACTCCGGTATCCGTGAATTTTGTTATTGAAAATTAGAGCACTGACCAGCCACCACCAGCAGCCTTCCTAATCCGATTAACGTTCGATTCTCAGCAGGGATTCAAACAATTCAATTTGGATTCGCAGGACAGTTCCAAGAGGAAGAGGAAGAACCGAATTTCAAGTCACTAAATAGAAATAATATAGGTATTAAGAAATATAAAGAAAACAAAAGTATTAAAAGCATACGTTTTTAACTCTATAGGCATACTTAGACTTATTCTTAAAAGAATTCGCCTACAGAGCGAAAAGATACTTTATAATTCTTTTATTCATTGAGTCGTAAAATGAGGAATTTTAACAATTGAGATTAAAACTTGAATCATAATAAATTCCACTTCGTCACCTAATCAATTATGTCAGCAAATTATTTAAATTTAAAAAATGGCTCTTCTATTATAATTACATGAATAAAAGTCAAATTAATTCATAAAATTTAATTCCGATTTTAATATTTCCTATCATTTCCAAGCCCTCCAGATAATCTAGTTAATCCACATTTACTATTTTATTAGGGTTTTCAAGGAAGATCACTGCTAAACATATTAATAACAAAAATCTTTCATTTAGTCAGCCAATACTCCAGACGTCTAGACAGTACAATTGTGTCCAAATAAATAAATCATTTCTACTTAAAATAATAATTCTGAAATAAGTATCAATTTTGCAGAGAATTTTCAATTATGAAGTCTTGTAGAATATTTAGAATTTCTAAAGATAAGTTTTGTTTAGGCATTAATTTTTAAATACAAAAATAATAAATTTTTGTAGATCATACATTAAAAATGTTCTGTAATTTGTATAAATTATTTAAATAGAAATTGTAAAAGTAAATAAGTCAATGACATATCATTATACTTACACTCACGATATCCAATCAAGTAAGCACGTATCCAGAATCCGGAACTCAGATCATCTAGCATTATCCACTTATAATTCTTATTCCACTCACTAATGCAAAAATTTAAAAAAAAATAATTTTATACAAGAAAATTTCCACGCACTGTCAACTGACTCAATAATCACCATAAACTCCGTTTGTCGCAAAAAAAGTTAGGTTAGTTCATAAGTTTTACTCGATCTGTCCAACATTTACCGTCATTATTTAATTTTTATGGTAAAAAAAGAAAAGAATTTTCCGTGCATTCGATTAAACAGATTAAACAATGGAAATCTAAGAAAACTGACAGATAGATAGAACTTTCGCGGCAACGCTCAAATATTAAATAATGGGAAAAGTTCTGTAACGCCATTTTAAAAGAACTTCCACGAAATTGGACACTCCAAAGATAACGGTTATTTCTAAAAACTTCAATCGTCCAGGTCCAGTCGTCGATATGCAGTAGATGATGAAGAAATCTACTTGACCTCCAGAAGATAATTTATGCGCGAAATTCAAAATCGAATTAATTTAATTCGTTTTTGAATCGCGCGCCAGATTACAGCCAATTGCAGAATTTCTCTAGCAGAAACTAGGAAGTCAACGCGTGCTGCGCGCGCAGACTGCCCACTTCTCATTACTGACTATACAGGCATATACATACACTAATGTCACTAATATGTATGCCTTGTATTTGGTTATATCAGGTCTTGATAAATAATTTGAGATTATAAACATTATGGCAAATTTTGCCAAAGGTCAACTTCTAAAATATGGTTGGACTGAGGGTACGTTCATTTTATTAATTATTTAAAAATTATTCAGCAATATTTTCTTAATTTCTTGCTTACTGCGTCTTTTATTCTAGATCCTAACCTCTTCCTTTTGTCTGTCGTAATGATGGCTATTAGTTATGCATTGCCTTAAACTATAAGTAGTTATCTTTTTCAATCAAGAAAATTGTTTATATTTAGTGTCAGGAAAACTTATTTATAAATCCCATTACGAGAAAAACGAAATGTCTATTAAATTGGAGTGCTTTTGTCCGAATGTCAAGAACAAAGATTTTGGACTTTCACGACGACGAAGACAACTTATGAATGCATTTGCAAGATTTTAATTAATACTTCTCTGCTCATGATAATTATCTTTTACCTCTTATATTGTTATTTTTAAAGTGAGATGTATATATTTTCTGTATGAAATACAGAGCAAATGTCTATTGTTTACTTTTATAATTCTCTTTATAAATATTATAGATTTATTTGCCACGTGACACTACGAAAACATTTTTTACGGTGTATAAGAATAGAAAAAAACCATTGTTATTGTCATTGATTTAAAGAGAACAATAAACGATCAGAATTGAAAGTAAATGGTGTTTAATTTCAATATTTACTTTATAAAAATCTCCAAGAGAAAGTTTTCACAGTGTAGTATAGAAAATATTCTTTAAAATTACTTATGAAAAAAACAATTGCATTATACTTATTCAAAAAATGCTCTTACAAATAACGTTATCCGATATTAATTTGAACCTAAGGGCGTTGGATAAACGGTGATTATCTCCAAATTCAAGAAAGCATAGAAAATATTTTACTACAGTATTTCCATTAACTTTTGTTACTTCACCGCAATGAAGAAAGCACAGCCAAAATATTGATCTTGGTGATATGTATTTTATTATCGTACATAAGATAAATCTTATTTTTCTTTGTAGGAAAAGGACTAGGAAAGGAGGAAAATGGAATAACCGAGGCTATAAAACCGAAATTGAAATTCGACACCGCAGGTGTTGGTCACAAATCTGACGTCTGCAACAACTGGTGGGAGTCGGTTTTCAACAAAGCCGCCAAAAATGTTTCCATCGATAAAAGTTCTTCTGGCGTTTCCGTACATGTAGTGGACCAAGATGCCGTAATCTTTTCAACTAAGCAAGATTTAAAGTCTCTCCAGAAGGAACACAGGTCAGGTTATAAAGCATTTCTGAAAACTTCTACTCTAGAAAATGGAAAGGTGATCCACGAGAAAACTGAATGTCCCAAATTAGAAGTGGATCTTTGCTTTTCTAATTCAACAATCGATGATGATAAATTGTTCGAAGCTTGTGGAGGCAGAACTGCACATAAAGGAGCCAGACATGGATTAAATTTAAGCGGAAAACTCGCTAGGATTGCCAGACAAGAAGAGGAAATGCTCTCTGCTTTGTCGTTACAGAAAGGAAGCAGAAGCATTCAGTCAAAGGAAATTACAGCGAAGAAAGAAGAGAAATCGAAAAAGAAGGAGAAGAGAAAAAGAAAAGCTTTGTCAGCTGAAAGTGAAGAGGACATCGTCGACGAGGACAATAAAGATATTTCACATTTACTAAATAGATTGAAACCAGTAGCTCCAAGCAAGAAATCCAAGAAAGCAGTTAACCATCTGGCTCAAATGCTTGATAAGTCTTGTAAACTTGATGAAAATCAAATAGAAATTCATTTGAACAAAAATGAATTTCAAAAATCAAAAAACAAAAAGAGAAAAACAAGTCGAGATGAATTTGTTTATATTAAATGCGCGGACAAAAATAAAATGCTTAATAAAGAATCAACCAAGAAAGAAGAGTATGAGAAATTGGATTCAAAGGAGGAAAGTAACTGTGATATTGCTGCTCATAAAGACGAAGATGACTTTTTAGGTGTCTTTAAAGACATTACTTTCAAGCGTTATGAAGCGCAAAACCCTTCAAAATTCAACACCCAAAAGAAACGCAAATCGAAAAGCAAAGCGGCTGAAGAAAAGAAGGTTGACAAGTTGACGCATCAACTTAACAGCGTTTGTTCTCTTAGCGAACAAAAACCAAAAAAGAAGAAAAAGAAAAAGGACAAGAAGAGTTGTAGTCGGTTCGACGAACTTGAAGAAGATACTATTTCCCGGATTGATGTAGATCAGTTAAACAGTCGCATTTGCAAGAAGAAGAAAAAGCGTTTAATGAAAAAACAGTCTCTGGAAATGGTAGTGAAAAAACTCAGATCAAAACATATCGTTTTGTCAGATAGCAAATGTAAGCAGAATTCAACTTCTAATGTCATAATTCGATCTAGTCAATTTACTTAGCAAATAGAATAAGCAAATTTTTCGTTCTGTAGCGGTAGAGCGAAAAAATAATTAATTTAAATAATTTTTGTGTACAATAAGAAGACTAAATTTTAAGATTATATTTTAAACACTTCGCTTTACGCAAAAAGTATTCAAAATAAATATTCTTTCGCTCCAGAGTCACATTTTAATTTCGGAAAACAGTGTATCTACAGAGTGAAAATATATATGATTCTAAAATTGGTTTAGTAAATTAAAAGATCCAATATCCAGGTTCTGACATTTTTCCATATTTCTTACTGAGCTCATTGTCATCGAATCTTGTAAAGCTTTCAAATTTTCTTTAGATTTAGTCATTTGATTATGGGTGTGTGGAAATAATAATAATATCGCGGACGCAAATTTGCGGGAACTTAATTTGGTCACATGGTAACTACCACATACCATTTAAATGGGGCTAAATTGTTGAAAAGAAGTTCAACTGTTTTATAAATAATTTTATATTTACTACCTAAAAGTGACTGTTTATAATGTAAGATATGCATCATGAAATAAATGAAAGTACATTTACTATATGTTATTATTCATATCTTCCAATAAAATCTACAAAATTTACTATCTTAAAGAAAAAGTAATCGAATTTAGAAATATTTGCTATTTCAATTTCACTAATTTCGTCTTATTTCAATCTTCTGTGTTTCTAACAAAACAAGAATGAATTTGTATGTTAGTTTTTTGAGGCCATGTATAAGTCACATGACTTGGCACTTGTAACCATATTCCAAGTTTTTAGGGGTCAATTGTTTTTAAGTGAGATGCTCGTGATGCCTGAAAAAATGAAATCTGGTCAGGTTGAAATCAGATAAGTAATACATGGCCTTAAAGACACAAAAATAGTCTTTCTATTTACAAATGCATCAACTTCCTGCAAAAAATCCAGTGTTTTGATATATTGAGCAATGTTTTTGGAGTCAGGTTTGTTTTTTAATGGAACCAAGTTCATTTCTAATTGTTGTCCAGATGTAACCAGAACCAGCACCCGTGTATGGAATTGGATATGGACTGTTTTTTAATTTAAAATAATCCGATGGTGCGTGCATTACAAATTCCATGTACTCCAGTTTTCGTGGTAAATCTTCTTCTGGACCAATTACATAAGTTTCAGGAATAAATTCATCTTCTGGAGGTGGACTGCTGACAATAATAAACATAGAGAATTTTGTATAGACTAAAAAATTATACATTAAGTTTTTAAATCTTAAGGGTATTGGGTTCAAGCTTTTACCTCAACATTTAATTTCTTCATTTTACTTGACAAATATCTATCTGTAAGCTTATATAAAACTGAAGGTGTGTCTCCTCCGAATAGGCTTCGTTATCTTTCAGGCTTTGGAAACCAAATTGTTTAAATAGAATTATGAATATAGAACAAAAAATGTCTACCTTTAATACTTTTTTTGTGAAAAGAAAAGATTGATATATATCTAATTATAATACAATACTTATTAAGTATTTTAGATGCAATACCCTTAATATTTTTCAGACTTATTTAAATGAAGTATATATTACAATAAATAATTTCTACCTAGCTGTTGTGGGTAAAAGCCACGTTACTGCTGCACTCTTTTCACAATATTGATCAGTCAAAAGTCCTCGAATTTGGGCATAATAAATTCCTCCATCTTCATCCTGCATTGAAACTATGTCTCCAACTTGAAAATATGAGCCCTTATAAAATACAAAATCACTAGTAACTACCGTTGCAGTCGCAGTTGGTGCTTTCATCGGCTAGAAAAGAAAAGAATTATTTAAAATGTCATGCAAGTACTTATAGGTGGAATGTAAGTAAATTTATACAAAATATTTTACTGTGATACTCAAGGATTCCAAGTATCACAGTCATTCTAAACACATTTGCTCAAATACTAATTAAATTCATATTACCGTTTTCTTAAAAATATTCCGTCGTCCTTTGCCTTTAGGTGCAGAACCTTTGGAAGAAGGTGCTGCAGGATTAGGTTTACAATATCGTGTAACCCTTGTGCTTTTTCTGGCAGGTTTCGAGTTGCTATTTCTTTCCTCTTCCTCTTTTTGCGCTTCAACATTAGAATTTTTTTCCTCTTCTAGACAATTATTACATAAATTTCCAGCATCGGTAGCGTGCCAGAGAATTGTTTCCTTCGTTCCGCACTTAGTGCATTCTGGTTTCATCCCCAAAGGCATTGCAATTTAATTATATTTTATAAAATTATTCAGATATCCACAAGATTCAAATTCGACTTCAAGTTAATTGAGAACCACTTTTTTCAATACTCCAGACTTTATTCTATTTTTCAAGTTTATAACAAATCACAATTGGAAAAATGTTATTCTAAAGGTTTTAAATCTAAATAGTTTTCTGTATTTTTGTAGAATTTTTAGGTTAATTTCGCTTGCGGTTCTTTTGACGCTTCTCTGACACCACGACACACAGCTGATAGCTCTATATATACGACTGTGCTATTGGCCAATAACAGATAACGCGGGAAATTAAAAAAAAAAAATTATCCTCGCGCACGTTTAGGTTTGTCTTATTAAAAAAACGTTGTAAATGTATGAGAAGAAAGGAAAGATTGAACGTGGAATTTAATAAAAACTGTTTTTATTTTACAAATAACAATAGCTTGATTATACACTACTGTGTCCAAACATTTAGCATTGTGATTCGATTATACTATTTTATAATATTAGAAATAGAATAATGATCTCGTAGAGTTCCGCTTTATTCTATCAACTATACATACGAAACTGCAACGCACTTGATAATCTATTGCAACAATGTTTTTATTTTTTATTTATGTAAAAGTTAAAATTCTAGCTTAATAATGTCATGAATTATATCATTTTTTCTGGATTACAAATTTTTCCTGTCGATTTGAGTTAGCCAACAGTTTTTCCATAAATATGTATGCTTTAGATTATTTTAATAATAATAAAAGTTTCAATGTAGGGATCAACGAATATATAAAAAATGAGATCTAGTAAAATCATCTATAAATTGATTAGAAACGAGATTTCACATTACTTGAATTAGAAAAGTCTCTCATTATCAGATGATAATACATGTTCTCAAGTTTAATGAAATTGATAAGTTAGCTAATGAGAGAAGTGATTTATCTTAAAAAATAACAATTTTTTCTTTTTTCCTACTTTGTACAAAATTCGCACGAAATGTCTCCTAATATCGCGAAAATGGCACTAATTAAAAATTCGAAAAAAAAACAATCGTGATGTGGATGTAAGTTTGGGAATGCTTCGGGTATCCTCGATTTTAATAAATTTAAATGTGTAAATGAAAAATCATTTAAAGTGAAATTTATGTTTTTAAGTAAAAGTAATCCGAAGAAGATTTTTCAAACGCCAATATTTTTGCAAATGTACAAAGCTCACGGGAATAGATGTTCTTGTAGATTATGAATTAATTTCAAAACCGACAAGAATATATGTTTATCACAAATACTAATCCCAAGACTCACGTTACTGGTTTAAGTGTAAAAGATAATTTGGGCCTCGAATTATTCTTTCCAAGAATTTTTTTCTGCTCTTCTTTTACTCTCTTCTCATGTTCTTTTCTCATTTTTTGCCTCTCTTCTTCCATTAGCCGTTGCTCCTCGACCATTGCGAGTCTCTCTTCGGCCTGAAACAATTACATATTGATTTGAGTTACTGTTTACTAACCGAAACTCATTTGTCGTTGCTCGGGGTTTTAGGAAATTTTAAGAGCTTTTAAGAGAATTACAGAAGATTTAAAGGATTTAAAAAAATTTTAAGAGATATTATTTGATTTTTAGGAATTTTTATTGGGTTTTATTCGATTACATACAATTTTGAGGTTTCAACAGAGGTATTTGACTTTGAAAGTTGAAACTCACCAATTTCTTTTGTGCTTCCTCGATCTTTTTGTTGTTCTCCTCCATGATCCTCTCAAGCTCCTCGCGCTTTTTCCGCTCTTCCTCCTACAATGACAATAAAATCGGTTTAAAATCGAAGTGATGCTGATGGTTTAATTTTTGTTGTTACACCGTTCATGTTCAAAATCATAGTGTCGCTGTATCAACAGCCTAAATGTTACACATCCTAAAGAACCTTGATGTGGGGAAAGAGGACACAGGGATCTTCCGAAATTTTGAGATCGGATCTGGACCGCAAGGATGGCCAGACGTTAAATTCGCGCCTAAGCCCACACATTTCCTTCGAACCACATCGATTTCTTATTTCTCTTCGCTTCCAGCCAATATAACATCATAATAGACTTGAATAAACTACTCCAAAGCATGAAAAAAGAAAAAAATGCTCGTCTTTCATTAATATCACAATACATGCAAAAACATACTTAAAAAAAATATCGGTATCTAGAAAAAAGAAATATCAAGATTAAAATCATTGCAGAAAAAATTTCCTTTTATAAAAAAATTCAGGTTTTTAAATAAAATCTACTAAATGAATTAAAATTTCTAACCGACTCTGACATTTGCCATCTGTCCGACTAGAGGACGAAATTTTCTCGTCCCAGATTTTTTTGATTAGCTGACGAATATAACATGGTTCCTAGCAATAAAACTGTTGGTATAAAAAAGTTTGAGCAAAGAACAATAATAACAATATTGGTATATAATGAATTATGAATAGATAAATTGGATAATACCTGAATGAAGACTCACGCCAGCACGTAGGGGTTGACTTCTTCATAGACAATCACTCAGCAGTGAGTAAAAAACCGGCTTCTTCTCGTGGTAGTCAGTTAGGAAGGTGACCTATGTTTTCTAGGTCGTGCTTTGTTGCTAAAGGTTTCTAACTTTGCCCCTTTATGTCTACTTTTCCCATTTAAGTATGTGTCTCCAAATTCTTTAGTCGAAATTAACAAAAACTTGGCTATCACTGACCATTGTTTTTTCCAAGGGGTATTCAATTTGTCTTACAATTTTAAATCAGAATCGCTACAAAGTTCCTATTCGAAAATTTACTAACTCAAATGTTTAAAGATTTCAAACATCACACTGCAAGTAATTTGTTTAAAGCATTTAAACTTTGAAAACATCAAATTTAAATCCTATCATAAAAAAGGGATTGCGATTATATTGAAAATAGATTCTTTCAATTTTGAAACCTGAAGAGTTCAGTAGAGTTTTAAGATTTTAAGTGATTTTAAGGAGTTTAAATCGATTTCAAAAGATTTCAAGTAATTTTAAGGAATTTCAAGAGATTTCAAGGGTTTTAGGGAATTTAAAGGGATTTCAAGAAGTTTTAAGTGATTTTAAGAAATTTAACGCTATTTCAAAAGATTTCAAGTGATTTTAAGGAATTTCAAAAAATTGAAAAGAGTTTTAAGATTTTCAAGTAATCTGAAAACATAAACAATGCTTTTAGAGTCTTTAAACTCTGTTTAATCTCTTGTAATCTTCTTAAATTTGTTGAAATCCTTTGAAATCCTGTCTCTTGAATTCTTTAAAACCTTTAGAAATTACTTAAAACCTTTTTAACTTCTTTTATATCTTTTCAAAAATATTTTAAAATCCCTTGGAATCACTTTTAAAGCTGTCTGATATTTCTATACATTTTTTTTTAAATTTTTTTAAATTTCTTAAATCTCTTGATTTCTATAAAATCTTGCTACCTTGAAATATCTTTTAACTTTAAAGTTATATTCAAATTAAAGTCGCGTATTAAATTCAATTCGAATATTGTTTTCAAAATTCAAATTACTCGAATTTGATGCTTCCACTACATAGCAATGCTCTAAATTTAACTTTGAATTTACGTTCCAAATTCTTAACTTTATTCTGAACAATCCACGAAGCAAAAATTGCTTCAGGTAAAATTGGCAAGAAATCTCAAATCTCAAAATTTTAGAAAATGAAAAATACTTCGCGAAAAAACTAGAAACTAAAATAAAGATTGAAACGAAATATAAAAAAACTAAAAAAAAATTTAACGAAATTGCAGGACGAATAAAATTTTTGAAGTAGTAGGAAACCCAGGGAAGAATACCACTGGTCCTATTTTTGCAATAGAGAAATATCTTTATTTTATCTCGATTAACCGAAGCGACAGGGAACAAACTGAATTACAAAGTTTCGGGATTAAATTTCTCGAGTATCGTCTTAAAGTCCATAAAAGATGTGATAGCTTTCGTTTTCACATTCGTGTTTTCACTGTAGGTAGGCATGTAATCGAGGTGGATCCGATTAACACGATTGATAAGTGGGAAAATCTCTTCATATGCACCTTTATACGGATTCTCCCAATTCACAATACCAATGTCAATCAGATTCCGTATCACGGAAGTTTATCACGTTTTATAAATTATAAATAAATATAGATATGTATGTACATATACAGGTACAGAGTTCCGTTCACAAATAGCTCTCATGCTTCTATAATAGGAAAACCTTCACAATACCATTGAGAAAAATATCACTTCCCAACAACGCGACCTCGGTGGATGTTGGAAAGAAGAAGCACTTCGGTTTCTACCCTCGTTACTCTTCACCATTCTTAACCAGAGTGCTTCGAGCCCAAACGCTGTTACTATTTACTGTTGATATCTCATTTCAATAGTCAATTTTGTCGATCGAATTTCGCTCTCATGGAAAGCCATCAATCAAAATGAAATTTAGATTAAATACTGAACTTAATTCAAGTTAAATAAATCATTTTAGACCTATTAATAACGAAATAAAATGATTTAAAAGGAAATAAAGTCTTTTTTGGGAATCCCATACCGGAATCAAAAAAACAAAATATGTATCTAACCGATATTATTTTAAACTAACAGAAACTTACCCGGCGTTGCACGAGATTTTAGGAGATTTCAAATGGTTTTAAGAGATTCAAAAAGACTTTAAAATATTTTAAAGGATTTTTGAACAGCATAGATAGTTTTATTTTTATAAAATAATTGATTGGCTCCCATTTTGGTAAAAAAAGCTCGTCGACCTTGGTCAGTAAATAAATGTTGAAGATATGTGAATAAAGTCCCAGCGATTGGGCTAATGTAGGCCAATGTTTCTTTGGATTGGTCTTACCTCTCTTCGTTTTTCCTCTTCTCGCAGCTTCGCCTGTCGCCATTCCATTTCCTCCATCATCTGGCGCTCCATGGCTCTTTTCGCCTCTTCAACCCTCCTTTGAACTTCAGCTTCGATTTCCTCCTTCCGCTTCTCAAGTTCTTCCTCAACCCTCTTCTGTACAAGTTCCTCAATACGTTTCGCAGCTTCCTCCTCAACCATTTTTTGCTCGACTTCTCGCTGCCGCCTGTAGGCAGACAGGCATCGGGTGTTTCGTTCTATATCTAATAATCTAGGTCCAATTTCTCATGAGTACAAAGTCATAACATGCGAATTTGATTTTTGGCATTGGAAACTTTGCTCGAAATCCAGATTAATAGTAAAGTCGATCACAAAGTCCCTTTTTTAATTTTAAAACTTAAAAGTGAATATTTCTATCTTGTGTTGAAATTTTTTTTTTACACCAATTATAATTTTTAAAAAATATGTGTTAAAATATCTTAATTTTCAATAATTTAATTTTAGTATAAAAAAAAATCCTCTCATAAAAACTGTTTTAATAAACTAGAAGTCTCGACGTAAGAGAATAATTTTAAGGATATAAAATTTATTCAAAAAGATTTGAAAAAGTTTCAAAAGATTTCAAGTAATTCCAGAAATTTCAAAATACTAAAAATCTAAAAAATTGACTTTCTGATCCTCTCTAATAAAGAGTGTATTTAGGAATAAGTAATTTAAGAAATAGATTTTGAATCTTATATGTAAGTTCATGAAAGCTTGTTGAAAAAAATTTGTTTCGTTTCTTTTTTGAGAGAGTAAAGATTCAAGGCATGCACTTTTGCTTCACAAAAGATGAAAGTCAGGAAATCGAAAACCAGTTAACCACCACCAAAAAATTTATGTACACATTCTTACCCAACCGCACTCGATGCAAGGATTTTGTTCGTTAACTCTTTCTTTTTCCTGACAACACAATGACAAAAACAACGTGTAGACTATTGTCTGATCAAATATAATATTTTAATATTAATCCTTCCTGACATTCATTTAATTATCTTCCCTCTATTCAGATTTTTTTTTATAAAGTTATAATAATTTTACTATAAAATATTTCACATTTAAAAATTGAAAAAAATTGTTTGAGTAAATTCGTGTTACAATAAATCAGGAAGAGTTAATGTTATGTAACTAATGTTCCACTTATAACACTACTATATATATAGGTACCAGTGTAAAGTAAGTTACTCTATTAAAAGTATCTAGATACAGTTACGTTACTTTGCAATAAGTAGAGAAGTAACTTAAGTTCCTTTTAAATTGTACCTCACTTCCAATAAAAAAAAATGTTAAACATATAGACAACAGCTAAAATAAAAAATACGCGATATATGTTGGCAAGCGAACAACAAATTGTTTCGTTCTTCCATTGCGTCCAATTTTCAAAATATCTGTTTATAGTGTAACGGTTATTGAAAAAAAATTATACAAAACATACAAAGAAATTCAAAAGTAACTATAAAATCAAAATTACAAGTAAGTTACTGGAAAAAAATACAAGTAACTCATCCTTTTCAGTAACTTATGGGTACTTGTAACGAGTTACTACTAAACACTGACAAGTACACAAGTATTGTAAAGAGGAACTGAGAAAAAAATAAAGAAATATAATCACCTTTGTCTCTCCATTTCCGCCAATCTCTCAACTTCGTCCATTTTGCGATCTCTCTCCCTGTCCCTGTAGGAACGCTTTTTATGACTTACAATGTGAATGTCGTCTGATATATCCGAAGCTGTACTTGTAGTCGGCGAATGTGACCTTTTTCTAAAAGAAATATTTTCATTTGTCAACAGTAATTTTTATTAATAATTTAAAACTAATCGACTCTACTCTGTCGATAATCTTTTGAGGCTATAATAATTTAAATTTAAAAAACAGATGTTTTAGTAAAATCCCACAAAACATCGTAAAATTCCTTAAAACCCCATTCAATCTAGTTAAATCCCTTAAAATTTCTGAAAACCCAACGAAACCTTGCCCAAAGTTGTCGAATTTCAAATTGGAGTCATGTTATGTTGTATCTTTTTTCTAATTGAATATTAATTGTTTATGCAATGTTTGTCACGTGCTATTTTGCGCGTATAATATTGCTAGTAAAAATAAATAATTGTAACCATTGTCAAAATTATAAAGGTTGAGGGAAGTCATTATATTTGAAAACAACAAAAATCAATACTACTTTTTCAAAAATCGATCAGAACTTGGATCATCTATTAATAGCAGCTTATCAGCATATAATAATAATAAGAAAAGTTACAATGACATAATAAAAAAGACGGGGAGTGTTGGTTACAAATTCTTCATCGATTGGAGCATAATAAAGAAATGGTTAGGGAGGAGGGGAGAAGAATGGTTACTTGAGATTGCTTGAGACGCATAAAAAATAATCGGCCTATAGCAAAATTTCTATTTGAATAATTACCTTGATTTTGAACTACGTTCCTTCGTTTTTTCTGAATATTTGCTGCTGGAGCGTTTTTCACGAGATTTTGATCTTTTACGTGAATGCTTACTCTTGTGACGCCGCCTACTCGGCGATTTACTTCGTGATCTGGATCTACCCATTTTTCCAAGCCTCACCGTTTTTCCTAATGACTCAATGACTAAATGAGACACAACTTCTCGCTATTTATTCTTTTATCTCTCACGAAATAGACAAAAATGTTAAAACTAATCCAGAATGTAGAGGAAAAAACTGCGACGTCTTGCGACTATTTTTCAGAATCCAGAAACCTAGTAGAATGCGCACTTTGGAATGTGTACAAAACGCGAAGATTATTAGATAAATATTCGAAAGATTTCCATTAAAGTTGATTTTCCACAATTTTCACTCGTTTGCACAGTCCAGACTTTAAGATTTTCGATTATTTTGGGAGATAAGAAAGCGTGTAATTTGCTTGCAAATGCAATGTCATTAGCTTCAATACTCAATATAGTAGTAATATAGTCAGGGTTGAGCACGTAAAATACCTTAGCTAAAATACACGAGGTCTTTTACGTAATTTACGTACGCATATTACGTCGTAAACACAAAATTTATATGGAGTGGGGGGTTTCTACGTATAATACGTAATTTACAAATGTAATATATTTTTACGTACATAATGTACGTAAAGATCCTCAAGTTCGCAACTGACCAACCCTGCTGACCAATCTTGAATATACACTCCACTGACTATTTTCTCATTGGGTTATTTTATTTTGACTAAAGTAGTTATTTATGTGCAAAAAAAGGCTCCATTTTTAAAGTGAAAATTAAATTAAATGTTTATAAAGGTTTATGGACTTTAATCATATTTTTAAAGATAGGAAAGTACACAGTATCTGTAACAACTTTTAGTAGAATGTAATAAAAACTTTTAAAATTGTTTTCTTTTTCCCTCTCAGCTTTTGGATATACACACACTTTCTTCTGTATCCTTTACACAAAAAATTTCAATAAGGTAGAAAATTAAATAGTTTTTTGTAAAGCCGGTGGTAATTAACATATTTATAATAAAATTCTTTTAAAACATTGATTATAATATGTGTAAAATATCTCGTATGTATTACTCCTTTAAGGCCTGATTACACGCTTTTAGGAAAATGTCCTTCTTCTCACTCTACCATGGGACTATCCCATAAGTTTGTCTCATTCTCGCATATTTTCCGAGTGCAAAGTGGATGAGATGGTAGAGTGAGAAGAAGAACATTTTCCTTAAAGCGTGTAATCAGGCCTGCACCATTAGTGTTCTCTTCTATAATACATTTGAATCTCCCGCCATGTCACAAAAATTTCAAGCACGACCAATCAGAAAAAGAATTGCAACATAATCAGTGAAAATATAAAGAAAACATTTTGATTGGTTGGCGGCCATTGTTTGTGAAATTTAAAAATTCTGTTGACTTCGTTCGGGCGGTTTGGATTGCGGGAACTGTTAGACTGTTGTTGGTGAGAAAGCTTTTATAATTTTTGACAGAAAAAATTATTTTAAAGTATTTACAAAATACTTATATTAATAAAAGAGCTCTAATTAGCGAAATGTAAAGACAGTATATTATCCATAAGCACTAGTCTTTTAATATATGAGGAGTAGCATAATTCTAACCTCAAAATGAAATATTATTATGTATGTGTTAAGCTGCTTCCGAGCAATTTATACAATATCATTATTATTGAAATTCAATATGGAGTATACATTAAACAATTAATTTTTTATAGAATATTGTTTAATCCTTTTTTTCTTTTAGATTTAAGGAGATTTTAAGTACTGACATTACGATAAGTATAGATTTCGACAAGATGATGGAATCAGTGTTCAGAGCCCCAGAAAATGTTCCGGAGGTTTACAAAAAAGATGTCCAAAGAACTCTCGATTCAATGATAGAACACATCGAAGGTCGTGGAAGGAAGTAAGTTTCCCGTAATTTTTTCTAGCAGAATACATAACTCAAAAAGTCAGGGGATTCTTAAGAAATGATATTGTTTCATTTTTATATTATTTACCAGCAGTGAAAATTTACCCTTTAATTTTAATCTTTTATTCTAGTTTCCGTTGGTCAATGGACGATTTTCAAGTTGGAGCTCCTTTAGGTCGTGGAAAATTTGGTCGCGTGTTTCTAGCCAGAGAAAAGTCGAGTCATTATATGGTTGCATTGAAAACTCTCTACAAAATCGAGCTCGTGAAAGGCAAAGTCGAAAAGCAAGCTTTACGAGAAATCGAAATTCAATCCCATTTAAGGTATCATATTTGAAAATAAGTTCAACTTTCTAGAACCTTACATTTCTATATATTCTTTATCGTATATTTTGTATTACAGTCATCCTCACATTTTACAATTACTCACTTACTTCCACGATGAAAAGAAGATATACTTGGTACTGGAATACGCAGCAGGTGGTGAATTGTACAAAGAATTGAAGCGACAGCCTGGAGAGAGATTCAATGAGCATTTGTGAGCCTTTTAGTTTTCTTAAAACAATTTTCCAATCATTAATACTTTACTTATATTCCATGCTCATGTCCTCTTTTCTTTTAGGTCCGCGAAATACATTTATCAAGTCGCAGACGCTCTCGAGTATTGTCACAAAATGAACGTTATACATAGAGATATAAAGCCAGAAAATCTACTGCTCACCTTAAGAGGTGATATCAAATTGGCGGATTTTGGATGGTCCGTCCATGCACCTTCATCAAAGTTAGTAAATTTTTTCTTCTACTATTGCTAAATTAATATACTTAATCAAATAATTTTATATTTTCTAGACGTCACACAGTTTGCGGTACTTTGGATTATCTTCCCCCAGAGATGGTAACTTGTCAGCAATACAACGTCTTCGTAGATCATTGGTGCTTAGGAATTCTTTGTTACGAATTCCTTGTAGGAAGAACGCCCTTCTTCAGTGATACTCAACAAGAAACATACGATAAAATACGAGCTGTGAAAATTCCCTGGCCATCACAAATCACTCCTGGAGCTAAAGATTTGATTTCAAGGGTAGGCTTACAATTTTTAAAGATAAAGATTAACCGCACTATTAACATTCAAAGAATAATTAAACAAAATTTGTTATTGCAGCTCATCAAGAAGGAGAGCACTCAGAGAATTCCGCTAGCAGACGTGAAGACCCACTTCTGGATTCTCGAACATAAAGATAAGAAGTAATTAGTTAGTTTAGATTTATATTTTTTCTATTAGACTAAATAAGTATTAATTTCAAATCAGTTGCAGAAGTGGCTGAATAATTTTGTACATTTTCTAATAGAATTTTCCTTTAATGAACGACGCAATTTTAATTCATTTGACATAAGACCAATTATAACATTTATTTATAATTACTTAAAAAATTTTTTGATACACAATGAAAACACTGGTATTTAATAATTCATTTATTTATACATATATAAACAAAATTTACACTCCTTTGATACAAAAATTTGTATTCTTTAAAAATTTTTACTGCAATCGACTTTCAATACATTTATGATTTGCATTCTTTTAGATTTTTGCAGTTTCAGTTGAGGACCTATCTATTTCCCAATTAAAAAAAAAACTATTGAGATTGAATTTATTTCCAATCATGCAAGTTCGACACATTCAATTCATAGAATCGTCTGCGGATAAAATATGTTATTATTGTATTGACAGAGTTATAAGTATTTGAACTTTTAAAATTCTTAACGCAATTTTGAAAAAAAATTGCAAATTTTTTCTTAAAGTGCTATTATTTCTAAACCGATACAAGTTTTAGTTCAAATACACATAACTTTGTTTTAAAAATTTTTTATTGAATCCATGAAATACGTATCATCTAGAATCCTTTAAAAAACATATTTTATCTGCAGACGATTCTATGACTTGAGCATGTTGAGCTTGCATAATTTTAAATGAATTCGGTCTTGAAAATAAAATGAAAAATCTGGCATTTAAAAACTACAGACCTAATTGGAAAACTGTTACTTTTAATTAACCTGTGCGAATCAGTCTTTTCTCTATCAGATTGGAATAAAGATATTTAAGGGTCACGCGTAAATAAAAGAATCTCGATCTCTGATACCTGAATAAATCTGTTCCCAAGAATCATAGGTAGGGATTGTAGGGGTATTTTGAGGGACTTTAAATTCAATTTGCTGATGTGGGTATTGAATTTGCCACCAATCGAATACGTCAATTTTAACCACGCCGATTAAAGTGATAATTGTCGTCGGGGTTTTCGGTACGTACTCAGATCCAAATCCGAGCACCAGGCGAAGGTGTTCCAATCCTGGGGATAAGTGCACGGATACTGTATGCAGAGTCATCCCTATCACGGGTGGCACCATACTGTACTGCAAACAAGTAACCTGGAAACAAATTTAAGTTTTAAATTTTCATGTTTTCAAAGTTGTACATTTTAATCTCCAAACTTAAAGAACTTACTCGAAGAACTTTGTACCCTTCCTCAGGGTTAAACATCACATCGTTGTGGGAATTAAATTCGCAATTTTGATTCCTGTTTTCATCCAAACGCTCAACACAAGTATACTTTTTATAACCTTCCTTCAATTCTTTTAACTTAAAAAAGAAGTACCATCGCGTTTCTCCTTTCTAAAAAGAATCATATTATTTCAGGGCGTTTGATCCCAATTCGAAACTCAAAATTAAATTCAAATCGAGTTTTGAGATTAAAACTTAATTTCAACACACATAAATTTACTCAAAACCGTGATGGTCTAAATAAATTATAGATTATTTTTATTTTAGTTTACCTTATGCCACATCACAGAACATCTTCGTTTAACCAAAGAATGAGGATCTTCCTGTTGCATGTGTGCCTTATTGTCCGGACCTTTTAAGGACTGAAAATAACTGAACTTAAGAGCTCGTATAACGCAAGCTCTGAGTCCATAAAGACTTTTAATATAACCAGGTTGTAAATATTGCGGTAAACCAGTTGTAGATCTATGAAATCTGAAAGTTTTAACGTTTTTTTTTATTACACTATATAATAATCTATCATTAAGTGTCAATTGCAGTTACGTAAATAGTATAATGATTAATTTTAATAGTAAATTTAAATCTATACTCTTACCGTTTTAAGAGATGAAACCAGAATTTTGCTGTATGCGTTACGTAGTAGGACTTTCTGCAAATGCTAGCAAATTTTCCAACTGTTTCTGGATAAATGTGTTCGGATATCAGAAACCAAACATCCAATGGATAATCATTTACTAAAAAAAAGAAAAAGAAAAATTGTAGAAAAATTAGAATTACATTCTGATTCAATTATAATTTGTTCATGATGAAAAAACATCACCTTCGCCATATTCTTCGATTTCCGGTTGCTCAGGAGTGACAACCTTACTTTTAGCGATTTTTCCTAAGAAAGCAATAATATGCATTTAACATTCGATTTCTACTCTACTCATTTCTTGAAATATAATTATGGATACAGAGTTTAACAGTCTATAATTTAAATATTTTTGAAATAGAATGGATAGATTGAATTCAATTAAGAAATAATTTAACTTTTACCTTCGCTAGAGCTGGCACTATTTTGTTTGGTTTTAAGGAAATCATCCTCTTGAGTTATTGGATCTTCAGTTATAGCCAATCTTTGTTGAACTGTAATTAATCGTAATATAGAATAAATATAAATTTGAAACTTTAGTGTTCAAATTTTAAAACACATCTAAATAGGGCTATCGTAAAATCAGGTAAAAGTAAATGTACCCTCCGAAGCAACACTTGCAACAGCTTTCTTCAACCTTGAATGACATCCAGTAGTTGCATTAGCAAAATCATTGATAGTAACATCTAAAAATAAATAATAAACCTACATTATATCTACCCTCTATCGAAATGAAATGTATAAGGCAAAAAAACAAATGAAAAAAACAAAACCTCCTAGAGTCTTAGGACCCTTCTTCTTGTTCAAATTCTGTTTCCTTTGACCTCTGTTACGTGATTTTGACCCTGGCATTCTGTACACCTTTCCTAACTTTTTCAGAACTATCCAAGTGCATTTCAGCCGATTCCGAAAAACAAAACTTTAAAAACTTAAATACTTAATTACTATTGCTTTAACCAACGAAAAGGCTCTTTCCATCCTTTGCATTTTGCTATCGGAACAACTATTTTTTTTTGTATGTCAAGTGAAATAACAAATTATTCCGAAATCGCAGGCTTAACTATTTGAATCTACCAGCTGTTAGATTTAAATTATCGAGTACTATAATCACTAATTATTGTTAACTGTATTATGTTATACAGTCGCAGGTTTTGCGGGTTTTTCAGGTTTTTCCATTTTTGACTTTTGAGGTTATCCCAGTGGCCCCAACTTGAGCCCGTAGTTTACTGCGCATGCGTCGCACTCGGTACCTTATTGGTTGCTATTCGCGCGTAATTTGAAATGCATAATATTTTTTAGCATTTCAAATTGCGCGCGAATAGCAACCAATCAAATACCGAGTGCAACGCATGCGCATGCTATAATTTTACAAGTTTTCAACTTGGTATCTCTAGCAATTGTCTCTATTATAGTTATTATGAATCTATTCTATAAATATAGAAATGGCATTGCAGGTAAAAAATCCTGGTAAGGTAAAGATCTGATGATGATTGATATTTGGTCAATTGGTCCCCTTAAATTGAGGGGACAAACAAGAAGCGACAGAAGTTACGCCCCTGGTACAAAGCTCTGATCCTCTGATTGCTGATTGGTTGTGTGAAATATTTGACAGATGACAGATACATATGACAGATGCCAACTCATATGATAACAAATAACACATGATTGATGACAATTGTTATGTGAATTTACACAGTTTAACGTTTTGTAATCGTAATAAATCTAAAAACTTACACAAATTCAATTCTAGCTGAATCCATATGTCTATATGATACAGCAAGCTCTGACTGAGCCGCAATCAGAGAATAAGTGAGAGTTTCGAAAGTGTTTGGAAGTGTTTGGAAGTTATTGAAAATAAGTGGATCTAGAATAACAGAGAATTGAGGAATAAACACTAAAACACCTCCTTGTAAAAGGGAGGAAACAAAACGTCTCAAATATGATGATAGCGGTGACAGCTATCAACATTCCTCACAATTTATAATTAGTTTAACCTCATTATCGGATATAGTAATACATATATTACTTATTTAACCACAGTGAGCGTTCGATAATCAGCAGATGGATAAAAAGAAGCTTAGCTTGACTGTTAAAAATTCCATTATGATGGAGGACCTAAAATTCAAATTTTTAGGCCTTCTCAACAAACAGGTTAGATAGTTCACAAATCATTTTTCTCCCATTTTCAATTTCCATTTCGAAAGTTTAATCGAAATCACCCTACACCTAATTTCCCGTTCTTTTTTCGATGACGGAACTTTGTTCATCCTATATAGTGATGTGTAAATAACGCAATTATATATGCGATGTAGTTGAGTCGTTTGGTTATGTTGCTTGCTTTGCAAATAAATAATTTAAGGGTGTCGCAATTTGCAGAACGAGGCTCTATTTTATTTCTAATTACTCTTAGGTAATCTTGAGCAATTGGTGTCGTATTTTTTTAAATGTCATGTCAAATATTGTTTAATAATTAAATACTGATGTAAAAATTGTTTCTATGAATGGAAACTAGTTAGCAGTTCATGACCTCGAATTCTTTTAGTATGTATTTGACATTTTCTTTCACGCCCTTTAGTTGCTTTTAATAGACACATCTTGAAAAATATTGTTCAATATATGTTCAATATTTTTTGAAAGTCGGGAATGATGATGTAATCTTTATTCTCAGATTTGAGTTCCACCCTCAAGTCTAAATTTTAAAATTTACTCTTTCTCTAATTCTTTGAAAGAATTCCTTTAGAAAAAAGTTTTAATATTTTTTAAGAATCAGACAAAAATACCATCGATGGGTCTTCATCCGGATTTATTAAACCCTCTCAGTGCAAGTGAATCTCAAAACCACGAAGATCGTTATTCCGAAGCAGGACAGTCAACTGAAAGTGAAGCAGTTCCCGACCAAGAAATATTGGAATCAATCGAGCAAATTTATTACGAAGCTGACAGTGATTTTGATCCTTGTAGATACGAGCTTGAAAAATTACCGAAAGTATTAAACTCCAAGGATATAGAACGCTATCATAAAAAATTGAAGCAACAGCACCAGGTAGTATCGAAGAAGGTGCTGCAGTTGATTCTCCAAAAGCAAAGTAATTGTAAAGAAGAGTTTGAAAGAATTTTACTAGTGCAAGAGCAGCTTCAAGACACTTTAGCTATATGCAGAGTTGGAAGAGCAGATCTGAATTTAGCCAGGAAACAATTTACGACTGCTAGTTTAGGAATTCTTGCTCACTATCGAAAAAGACAGATTATCGATGACCTACTCAACAGTTTAAATACAATTAAGACTCTCGTAAGTTTATTTAATCTTTCAAATCTAGTTTTTATAGTTGCAATATTTTTAAAATACTTTGAAATACCTGAAAGTACTTGAAGTTTCTTAAAATTCCTAACAACGCCTGGTAAATTTCTGCTAGTTTAATTAGAATTTTGAATTTTAGCTACGAACGGAGGATCGTTTACACGAACTTTTGAACGAAGAAAATTATCCAGGGGCGATTTCATTGCTCTTAGAATGTCAAAGTGCTGCAGAGACTTTCAAACATTTCCACTGTGTGGCAGCTCTAAATGGAAAACTCCAAGATACTTTAGAACAGGTTGAAGAAGCATTAGATGTTACTCTAGCAAAAATGTGCACACAATTTGATGTGACGACCTATTCTTCCGTTCAGGAAGCCTACAACCTGCTGGGAAAATCTCAAACTGCAATGGATCAACTTCATATGCATTTTACAGCAGCGATTCATAACACAGCATTTGCGGCTGTTTATTCCTTTGCTGGTGGAGATACGAAAAGACAGTATAAACAATTATGTAGTTCGATATCGCAGGAAAATTTCATTCCTTGCTTAACGGAACTTTGCAAATCCATGTGGGCGATTCTCAGTTCTTATTATTTGATAGTTAGATGGCATGGTTCACATGAAAATCAAGCAAAGCAGGAGATTATAGAAAATAAAGATTTAGAAGCTAACTTTAACAAGCAGTACGTTAAGCAAAAGCTCGAAAATGGAGTTGTTAGAATTTGGCATGATGTTGAAACGAAAATATCGACTTTCATGGGAACAGATTTATCGAATTTTAAGTTTGAACAGTTTGTGCAAGTCTTGGGAATTATAAATAGGTGAGCAAGTTTAATTCAATTAATAGATTTCAGATTCAGAACTTATTTTATCAAAGAATTTATATTTTTATATTAACATTTCAGACTTATAAAAGTTGGCGAAGAATTATGCGCTAGCAAGTCTGAGAATTTACAGGAATGCATCAGAAAGCAATGTTTGTCTTATTTTTTGAATTACCACGCCTTGAGGTTAGACGAGTTGCGAATATTTTTGGAGAACGATGGATGGGAACTTTGCCCTGTAAAACCTACTTTTGTAGCGACACAGCTCCAAGAATTCAAAAGTTTAAAACCTATTCTAAGTAGCTTCAAGAACTGGAATGCTTCCGAAAGTTCAAGCTTGTCTGAAAATGAAAATTCCGTGACTAATGGATGGTTACAGAGGTGTTTAGACGGAGGAACTTCGCCTTTTGATGTTGGCTTAGATGAGACAATTGATGAAGATATTTTAGCTAACGTTGCGGTAAAGATTTTCGATTTTCTACACAATTAAAACTAATTAAGGGCATCTGATACTTTACCATAAGACAAATTAGTTGTACCAATTATACATTCATAATAATAAATATTTTTAGTAAATAAGAGTCAATAAATCTTCGCCTCATATAGACCAAGGTTTATTGACTCTTATTAGCTAAAAATATTTATTTTTCCTGATTTTTAGGACGAATTATCAGGATACTTCTCAGATGATTCTGACGATGATATTCCTGAAGAACTGAGGTACGATTTCGTGGATGAATCAGATCACGCAAAAGTGACTAAGAAGAAACATAAAACGAAACACAGTGGTCCGATCGTCACTAATACGACCTTAAGTGTCCTCAGAGTTTGCGGGAAATATTTGCAAATGATAAGACTCTTAAAATCTATCGCTGTAACGGTTATTCAAAGCATGATCCAGTTTTTCGAGCTGTACTTTTACACCGTACACTTATTTTTTACCTCGGACCTCGTTATTACAAGCGACTCTCTTTATAGTCCAAAATTGAAACTTGCTTTGGCTCGAATGAAAGAAAACCTCATAATTAATGAAAGTGATATGGAGAATCCGTTAAATCGATCTCACAAGATTCAACAACCACTAATGTCTCCAATTGTGAACCTTAAACAACCAGAAAGACTTCACGGACTGACTGAACGGGCTGTGGCTGTGGAATCTTTAATTTTTTTAGGGCAACAATATGAGAGTTTTAAGCATTATTTTGATCATTTGATAGCGAATAGTCCTGAGAGGAATTATTTGCATCAGTTTTATGTGCAAACGATTACTTCAGTGACGGATTTGCGAAAGCCGGTTTATATGGCTGTTGTTTCGCAGGCTCTTGATATTGCTGGAGTTTTAAATCTCATGAGTAAAGTGAATTGGGAGGTGCGAGACGTAATGTCTCAACATAGTAGCTATGTTGATAAAATTTTAAAGGTGGGTATTAACTTGGGAAGTAATATAATAAGGGCATCTGATAATAACCAAATTTTACAGGGTAATTTTTCGTTTGAACTAAATAGCTCCTAAGACAAAGTATTGTATACTCTTAAGCCAAGAAAAATAATTAACACCGATTTTTTATTTGACAGGAAATGGAAGTATTACGTATGAGACTTAAAGATATAGGGAATAGAGTGCCTTTGCCTAAGGAAGTAGATAGTGCAATTTGGGAAAATGTGGCTCATTTGGTAACACGGACTTTAGTAGAAGGGTACGTTTGAATCTGTTCTTAATTATTAAAAAAAGGCTTCTAAAAATTTGTATTTAAAGGTGTTGGATCCAAATACTAATTTAAAAATTAAATTCCCCATTTTACTTAATAATTACTAAAATTATTAAGTATCTTAAAACGAGAAATTCAAAATTAATTTACAAATTCAATCTTTTGATTTTATTAAAAAAGTTTTAAAATTATAAATTTTTTCGCTCTGTACCGATACCTAATTCTATTTAAAAATGAGTAGCTGTACAGAACGAAAAAATATCTAATTATAATATATTTATCAAGTAAAGCGAAAGAATCAAATTTTCAGTTTAGAACTTTGATTGTACACCCTTATAATACTTACTGTTTATATGCAATAGATTTTCGAATGCCAAAAAGTGTTCCAATGGAGGAAGAGGACTGATGCAGCTTGATTTTACTCAGCTAACATCAAAGTTTGAAAGTTTTACGTCTCTGCGACCCATGCCACATAAAGAATACGTGGAACTGTATATTAAAGCCTTTTATCTTACAGAAGATAAATTAGAGGAATGGGTGAAAGAACACAAGGTAAGAACAGGCTAGTACCTAACTTCTTTAAAAAAAATTACATTTTTAATTTTTTTATGTAAATATTAACAAAAATTAAAATTTTTAGGAATATTCAACGAAGCAATTGGTAGGACTAGTTTCCTGTACTTGTCAAAACAACAAAAAGACGCGGCAGAGGTTGATATCTGTAGTGGAAGATCAAAGACCAAATAGATAGCATCAGGTTATCCGCTACAAAATTCCCGAAGACGAAGTGGAAGAAATCTATTTCTTAAAAAACGATGGAAATGAAAATACAGACTGTACAGTTTGATCCTCATTCTTCGGATTTCAATGAATCTCAAACGGAAATAAATTACCTTCCAAAAGATTTTTGGCATGTACCCTTGTACATAAAAAAAAGACAAGATTTCCATAAACATATCGTTGCGTCAAACGCTTTGGTGAATCTTCTAGAAGTTACTCTTCTTTTTTACTATATTTCTAAAATAGAGATAAACCGTTACTGTATTTTAGTTTTTATTTACACATAACATAACAATTTTACGTTTCGAATTTTCTTATCTTTAACTGTATAAAACTTGAATCTCATAAATGCTGTCTACCGTGCAAAGATGATTTAAAATTTTTAAAGATTGTTGTCCGAATGGGAATATTATCTCTAATTTATACATAATATATTTACACACATGGATCGTTTTCCTTGTTGGAAAAATCGTTTGTAAGATTTATAATGAAAGCGATTGTATTACTTTTACTCATATTTTTCACAGTTTTTCATATTCGAAAATAGGTTAAACTTATTTTCTTTTTACATTGAACAAAGCGTAGCAATAAAATTGCTTAATTATTTTCAACTTTATCATTCAATTACCTTAACAATCTTTTAAGAAAACTAAACAACTTTTTCGGCATATATCCGATATTTACAAACTCTAAATAAAAACGAACTAAAGTTATAATTCGCTTTTGGGGAATTCAAATTTAACTTTTAAATACATGTTCTCATACAGTCAGTTGAGGTTTCGTCTCTCCTGTATGTGGATCGACAATAACTTTCTCCTGAATTCCATTCGCATTATTGTTTAAAAGCGCAGGAAAAACACCCAAATCTGGAAGATATTTTCCATCTTCGCATTCTTTAAAAAGAATTTCCGGTTCCTCATCGACTTTTTCATCTTCAACTATTTTTTTCATTGTCAGAGACAACATGTCTACAATAACGTAGGATTCAGGCTTAAAAAGTCTCGTGAAATGCAACCTAATATGTTCTCCTATATTCTCTTCCTTCCTCGGAACATAATCACAATGAGGGCAAGAAGGTGTTAATCTTTCGATCCCGTGGCGCCTCTTATGTGAATCCATGACTTCTTTATCATTCGAAGAGAATGGACAAGATTGACATCTGAGCTCTGGTTCAGTTTCAGATTCATTCCCTGCTTGAATAATTCCTCTCCTCTGCATCATCATCACCGACTGTTTATCCTGGTTTGAAGTTTGAGGGGGAAGAATTGTAGTATTGTTTATCGAATTAGAAAGGCTGGATTTTTTCAAGGACTTTCCACAGCGACCTCCAAAGATAGCTTCGTCGGTTTCATTTTCTATTGGAATGGTTTCTACTTCGCATTGGCGACGAGAAGCTTGAGCAAGAGCATTAGCTTCATGTTTTTTAATATGTTGGGCGTAATTAGCGTAGTATTTAACAGAATAGTCACACGTGTCGCAACAGTAACGCTGTTTAGCTCCATGAAGGGTCAAATGAACCCGGTATTGTTCTCGTTTTTCAAAAGCTGAAGGACACTTGTGGCATTTATATCGCTTTTCTTTTAGTCGACCATTTCGAAGGTATCCGGGGTAGACGAAATTAGGATTACCTCGCATAAAAATTCCGAACTGAGGATCTGGCGCAGAACCTCGGGGCATAGAAACCGGATTTGCTGTCTCAGCGTGACGACGATGAACTACTTGGTGTTTAACGAGGTTTTGGGCTGTTTTTGAAGAATAATCACACTCGCTGCATTTAAATCTGTTATTTGAACCGTGAAGTGTCATATGATATTCCAAAGCATCGAGTTTAAAGTATCGAGCTGGACATTTTGCGCAGGTGAATACCTAAAAATGAAAAATTAGATTAGTAAAAAGTTTGGTTCTCGTAAAGAAATTAAGAATAGAGCACATTCAATTTCCTATAATTTTTATTTATCCTCATAGTTATTTTCCCTAATTATGCGCACCCTATAAATCTAAAAATGCTTTCATTCATACCTGACTTCCATTTCGAGGTCCATTGTTAGTCAAATTATTTGAAAACTGTTGCTCAGAAGTTGCAGCAACTTCGACAACAATCCAAGCAACACGTAGAGAACTTCCATCTTCAGAATCCTGCCCCCCAGCTTCGATACACGCAGTCGTCGGTGGCGGGTGTCTTTGCGAGTGTCCATAAATCGACAATAAATATCGAGTTCTTTCTTGATATTCCGGCGAATGAGCCTTCTGATGAGCCATTAAGTGTGCTGGTTGTCTGGCTGCGTAAGAGCACCACTGACAAGTGTAAGCTAACTCAGTTGAATGGTATCTAAAATGTATCCTCAATTCTTTTTCGCACAAAAATCGAGCCGGACATTTGCTACAACAATGCACAAGTCTAGAATCTTGTAAATCTGGTTCAGCACCCATCGAAGGTGGTTTCGAGAGTCCAAGAAGTGAGGCCAGATCGCTAAGTTGTTGAGAGTCTGGTCGAGTATCATCCACGAGGCAGTGGACGGTACCCAATGAACCTTTGTGCATATCCGAATGACTTTCCATGATGTCTCTTCTCGTACAAGCAAAACTACAATGCTGACATTCAATATGGGGACCTGGTTGTGAAGCATTTGCATGCATTGTCTCATGATCGTGAACTTCAGCTCGTCTCTGTGAAACATAGGGACAATGACGACATTTTAACATTTTCGCAATTGTTCCATCGGGTCGGGAAACCCAAACTAATGGAGCATCTGGAAGTTCTCGTGTGTCAAGAAGTAAAGAAGGCACTTCTGAATTTTTATAGAGACTTGCTCCAGATTCGGTTGACGATGAAGGCGACATCACGTTCCGCTCTAGCGATGTTTCGTCCTTCGAACTTCTGCTTGCTGAAATAAAAATTAGGGTCAACAATTTTTTGGACTTGAAGTTTAAATAAAGTATTTGAACCTGAAATGTACCATTTTCTAATTGTTGGCTCATCAGCTTTCTTGCGTTAACTGGGAAAATATCCGACTCCACATTTCTTTGGTGCACGGTTGCCAATTCTTGTCCATGTAGTCTTGAATGTTCCAAAAGTTCTCTGAAATAAATATAGGATTTAACTTTAGGAGACTTAAAATAAATTTAAAGGATGCTAAAAGAAAATTTGAAGGGTGTAGATGTGGAAGCCTATTCGAAACAGAAACAGAAATATATGTCTTTCTATTAAGAACCAAAATCAATCGCTTTTTAAGTAGGTACTTACGCTTTTGTCGTAACATAATAGGGGCAAAGGTAGCATTTGAAAATGGCTTCTAAATTTGGACGATGGTGTACTCGATGCATAGCTAAAGTTGCAGAATCCGGAGCTGCAAAAGGACAATCTCCACAGCCAAATGGATTCTGAAGAAAAAAATGTTTATGTAACAATTTAAAAGAATTCTAGTACCAATCGAGTTTAAAAAATATTTTAAATATTCACCCTCTCAACTCCAGTAGATTCGGAATGCTCATAATGACCCTTCACGTGTTGAAGAACAACTTCCTTGCTGGCATCCCTAAAGTTACAACGCTTGCACTTCCACAAAGTTTTTTTTGCATCATCCATTCCTAAAGTCGGTGAAGGTACAGGACTAATAGAATGAGATGCAATATTTGGAGAATTCGAATTTTTTCTCAATATAGAGAGACCTTGGATTCGATTTGCAGCTTTCAGTGGAGGTGGAGGTCTCAGCGGAACGTTTGAAGGTCCTTCGTTCGTAGCTACAGAGTTTAGTGACGGAATAGGAGCGGGCGTAAGTTCCGGTGGTTGAGGATAATTCTTCGCATTTGATACTCGAAGTTTTTTTGGAGAATCTTCAGCTTCTTCTACACTTTGTTCTTCGCCTCCCTGGTTTGCTAGTGTCCGTTCTCCTATCTATATAAATCATAGCATAAATCAAAATTAGTTTGAAGACTGATTATTTTTGATGTGAATATGGGTACGTGAATATAATATGTATGTAAAATCAAGGATACTGAGCCGGAACTCAAGGTACAAGATCGTTTGTTAATGGGTTGCAAAATCAATTGCGCATAATGACAAGCACGTAAGAGAATTAAAAAAAACCCTCACTACCCTGCCTCTGCCTATCGATCAAACAGTCATGCGCAAAGTAAAATAAACGTACAAACAAGTATAAAACACTTCCGAAAGATAAAATATAAAAGAAAAAGAAGATCTGAATTATAAATCTAATCTAAAATCCAGATGTAAGTTGTTTTCTGACTCCGCCAAAATATATTTCAAAAGGGCACAAAAAGAAACTCCCTTTTAGAGGTATAAAATATTTTTAAAAAATTGTCTAATATAAAAAACAATGTTTGATGAAACAAGGTGGCCACTCAAAATTTCAGAAAAATCTTCCCCGAGATTCTAATTTTAAAGTTCAAGCTTTTTTTTGAAAATGAACGTAATATTTATTTGTAACTAAAATTGGTCTTGAAATATTGACAGAAATTTTCTGATTTGGCGGTTCAGTAGCCAACCTGTAAAATAAAATTATAGCGAATATGAATAATAAGAAGACTATATATGAATGAAGTTGAAGATTTCATGGGTGATTTTCTGACCTGAGTGAGATACTTGTTGTACTTGGAGTAATTACGTCGACCGGTTTCATCAGTCATAAGAACTCGAGCACTGATGTGTGCTAGATCTCTTGCTGATTTAAGTTTGATATGTTTTGTGATATCCCAGCGCCAGTTTGATCTGTAGGCACACAGCGAGCACTCAAACGGTTTCCTGTTTAAATGTCCAACAATGTGCACATGAAACCGGCTTGCTGTAGAAGCCCAGAATGGGCAATGAGGACATTTGAATACTCTGCGCCGGCTTGAATTTGCAGAAATATTCTCGACCTGCCAAAAGCATCTTCAATATCTTAATCTAGAAGAGGGACATTAGAATTCCATTCATCCAAAACCAAAGATTATCGACATTTCACAAATCCATCTTATAAATTCATAGTTTTCCAAGTTTAGATCCTTAAATAGTCTAGAATGTTTTAAATAAGTACTCGAATTCAAAACTATGAAAAATTTGTGAAGAATAGTCTAGTTTTGGTGAATTGAATTGAAATGTCCTGAAGATTTGGTTTCTTATCGTTTTTTATCTTTCGAGAGAATTAAAAACTTGTTTGACTGAGGATTTGTAAATTAAGGGCAAGTGATAATTACATACCGCAAAAACAAATTTAATTTCGCCAACTTTACTTCAGCAAATCTTTAAAATCCCTTTAAATCTTTAGAAAAAAAAACTATTTATTGCTGCGAACGTTCAGTTGGCGAAATTAAATTTGCTTTTATAGTAAGTAACATATGCACTTTGGAGAATTTATAAAACTGTAAAATTCAAATTACAATTTCAAAACTAATTATAAAGTAATTTTAATGCATTTAAAAGAAGCATGCATAAGGCATTATTAGTTTTGAAAATAAAAACTAAAAGCGTGCCCAATTTCAATAACTCCATAACTACAAAAAGATTTTAAAAGTTTTGGATCAAGTTCTTACCTCCAATCTCAATTTCTTCATTTTACTTGATAAATATTATAATTAGACATTTTTTCACTCTGTATAGCTGCTCATTTTTAAATAGAATTATAGATACAGAGTGAAAAAATGTTGAGTTTTAATACTTTTCAAGTAAAACTAAAAAGAGCAAAATGGAGAACTTAATTTTGAGTCTAAGTTTTAGATCCAACACCCTTAATTAAATTAAATTAGTTATAACTAATTAAGACCTATACAGCAAATTGAATCTCAAACAATTAAATTAAGTTTAAATTAAGTAAACGAGAATTGATTTAAACTTTAATTTATAGTTTCGCAAGCCCTAATTACGTTTAACACCAAAAAATACCTTCACTTTCTTCAGTTTCATAAAAATGAATCTTTTAAATTTCAAATCATTGTAAATGGTCTTTCATAATTAAAATAACATTTAAGAAATGATACATTTATTCTACTGCACTTTATTACATAATAACGTTTTGCGAGATCTTGTTTACATGGAAACGAAGTGCAAACTTTTGTAAACAAACCAAAGACACATTAGAGTATGCTTTTCAAAATGGAGCAAAAATATAAAGAATTGCTAATTATCTTCAGATGATTTATATAATATATATTTAGATTTATAAACGTTTAAATAAAACTTTAAAATTAATTTAAAAACTGAAGAAATCCTCGAAAACTTTAATTTTTATAATTTATATGATTACAAGAGGTTAAGTCTGGGATTTGTTAATTATTCACGTGGTTTATTTCCAGAATTATGTTTATCTCTTTGAAAAAAGGTAAAATTGAAATAATAGTTATTCATAAACATTGCCAATTGAAAAAAGCGCGATTTCCTTTGCAAAATGATGAGAACGAAGTACTCACAAAAGAAAAAATTTGTTTTCGTTTTCTTCGAAACGTTTCCTATACATATACCGTGAACCGTGACATATATACTCTTCTATCTATAAATAACCTGCCTAACCTGTAGAAGATCTAGAAAAACATTTCATGAGAGCAAACCTGGTGTTAAATTTGTGAACTACGAAAAGAATTCTTGGTTCAAAAATCAATTCTTCAAGTTTTAAGAGCTTTTAAGAGATTTGTAGAAAATTTAAAGTATTTTAAAGAATTGCAAAGGATTTCAAGAGAGTTTCATGATTTTGAAGAGATTTGAAGATTTTTTCTTGGATTTAATGAAAGAATTTAACGATAAGAATCCTAGAATATTACAAAGAGAATTAGAAGCATTAAACTGCACATACCACAGACATTTGCTATTGTTATTAATTTCTCTTTTCCGAAATAATTAGTGAAATTGGCTATTTGAAAAAGATTTTCGTTCGGAATTTTTCACCAGAATTAGAGAACTTCATGCAGTAAGTTTTGAATTGAATAAAATTTCATACCGAGTTTCCAAAAGAATTGGCTTCTCCGTAGCTGGAATCCCAGTCCATTTGGGCAGGAAAAGCATATTCACCGCGAAAGGAAGTAGCACGATTTTCTGAATTATTTTCTGCATTTTCATGAGAATCTTTCGAACTATTCTCTGCAGAGCGACAGGTTCGCATGTGAACTTGAAGATCGCTGGAGCTTTTACATCTTCTCCTGCATTTTGGACAACGAGAAATTCCTAGAGAGACACTTAAGGCGGTGTGGTGGGTCTGTTTGTGTTGAATTAATTCCTCAGGAGTTGCAGCTTCAAAAGTGCACCAACATTTAAGATCGTTGATGGTTGTTAAAGCAATTTCAGGAACAGCGTTACTCGTTGAAGATGAAAGTTTTTCTTTTAATTTATCGAAAAAGGAGGCGTTCTTTCTTTCAAAAGTATCCACAGGGCGAAACGATAGCGAGCTGTTAATTCCTAAATCTCTTTTTACCTCGACCACCTAAGCAAAATTAAAAGAAGGCAGAGAAATAGAGAGTTAGAAGATGTTCTAGAGTTTATAAATTGTTAAAGGTGTTGGATTCAAGTTCTAATCTCAAAAATTGAATTATTTATTTTATTTAATCGAATTTTGAGAATAGAAATTTGATTCAACACACTTAAATATGTTTACACATTTTCACTACCTTGTTAGCTTGAAGCTTTGCTAATTCATTATCCATAGCAATTTGAGCAAGCTCTGGTCTGACCCGTACCCTAGGAACTTTTAGAAGAGTTGTAGGTGAACCTCCAGGTGAAAAATTATTTGTTTTTGCATTTTTGGCAGGACTCAGCGGAATTAACATCGGCAAAGGTTTTTTCTTTGGTTTGTTCATCGATTCAGCGGAACTATGTGCATCGGATAAATGTCTTTGCATTTCTGAATCCCAGGCTGAAACAAACGAACAGCCTTTTTCTTCACACTTGCGAGGTATACACTCCGCACCGGATTTATCGTTTGCTTCTTCTTCTATTGGTACATTATCTACGGAAAGTGAAGGTGGAGTCAAATCTGATTTAGTAGGTGTCACGTTCTCGTTTGCCTTTACTCTCCCTTCTCGATAATCACTTGCTCCAACCTGCAGAAATATTATTCAGTTATTAAGGGTCTCGGATCCATGTTATAAATAATCCCAAAAGTCTTTTTCTTTCGCAAAAAATATTGAAATTATAAAATTTCGCGCTCTATACGCATAATTCTATCTGAAAATGAAACATCGCCACAGAGTGAATTTTGAGATTAGAACTTGGTTTCAACACCTTTAAAGTTATTATACCTGGTTGTAACGTCTGAGACAATTTCGTGGTCTTCTTTGGAAAGGATTTAACTTGCGAGCGGCAATTCCAACTGGAGGTTCGTGATGATTTGTCTCGTGGACCGTTAAACTTTGTCGAATATCAGCTGTAAAGTTGCAAACTTGACAATGTAAAGCTCCACGTCCTCCATGATTACGACTATGTCGATTTAAATTCCACTGTAAATTTTAAGGGCATGTGATATTTTACCGTAAGACCAAATTAGTTAAATCAATTATATATTCATAATAATAAATATTTTTAACCAATAAGAGTCAAGAAACCTTCGTCTACATAAGTCAATAAACCTTCTTCTTGATAAAAATATCTATTATTATGAATGTATAATATTGGTTTAACTAATTTGCTCTTATGGTAAAGTATTACATGCTCTTAAAAGAAAAAAAAACTATATATATATATATATAATTAATCGAATTGAGTTAAGTTAATAATATTGTTATTATTAATTAAATAAGTTATTTTAAGAACAAACCTGGTAGGGGGTTTGAAAGTCACAAATATTACATTTTATCGGCGGCATGGAATGATATTTAATATGTTTTGTGAAACGAGATCGAACGTTAGACACATAGTTACATTTTACACATCGGTAGAATTTTCTTTTTAGATGATTAGCCTTGTAATGAGCCTCAAGATCTTCTTGTGAAGATGCAATGTGTGAACACATTTGACATTTTAAGGATGATTCCGTTTTAACTTTTTCAGTTTCCTACAAATTAAGAACTAGCTGTGAAGTTGTATCAACTTTTGTGCTCATTTAATGAGCAATTTGCTTCCTCATAGAGGAAGGAATTTTGATTATTTGAGAAGTTATAGTCAACAAATTCATTTTCATAAATTACAATAAATCATAAGTTTCTTATTTTTTAATGAAATGCATTAATCTTATAGATCGATCGATTCATCTCCACATAAGAAATCTTTTTTCTCCTGACATCTGCTTTAAATTTTGATTATTTCAAAAGTTATAGTGGAAAAATGAGTTTCACTAAAATTATTAAAGTACGTAAAACTTTTAAAATTAAATATTTCGTTAAACCCTTGTAAGAAATTCAACTAAGTATATAGTGGAATAAGTGTGCTAAAAATTAATTTATCTCTACGCGTTTTCGAGATATTGCAGGATCGTGATATACATTCCATACATACATACATCCGGACAATTTTTCAGGAAATCATATTAGATATATTGCCCTTGAAATATGTTAAAAAAACCTTTTTTCGAAACTGGATTTTGTCACCACTACAAAGCTTCCTCTATAAGGAAGCAACATAATGTAATTTTTAACTTTTGAGTTAAAGGTGTTGAACGTAAGTGTTAATCTCAAAATCCATATAGATTTTCTACATTTTACCTAAAGAATATTATATAGGTAGATATTTTTTCACTCTATAGTGCTAATCTTTTTTGAAATATGTATACGTACATAGCGAAAAAATCTTTAATTTTAATACATTTTACATAAAACGAGGAATTCCAAATTTAATAAAAATTCCATTTTTTTATTTTACTGAAAAAAAAATACTTGAATTAGATATTTTTTCACTCTGTATGCATATTTCTAGTTAAAAACACGGTAATGTCAGAGAGCGAAAAATATCTAATTATGTATAATATTTATCAAGTAAAATGAAGAACTCAAACTTTGATATTAAAACTTTGATCTAATACCCTTAAAAATCGTTTGAAATTATGTATTTAAAATTTGCTAACCTTTGGTTTCTTGTTATCGTGTTCATTTTTAAGATGTTGCATATAGAGTTTAAGGGTGATGTACTTTTTCGGAGGTTTGCACATCTTGCATTCATACTGTTTATCATCTTCCTGGGAATCTTGTTCAGCGACATCCTTGACATTTTTCTTACTCGGAGATTTTCGAACACTTTCTACATGACTGTGTTCACTCCCCGAGTTAGTTTCGGATCCTTGATCCTTGGAACGTCGACTCGTAGGACTGGTGGCTTCGTCAGGGGCCTCTTCTTCATCTTTGCCATCTTTATCATCTTTGTTTTTAACATCAACTCTCCTGGGTGTTGTCTCAGACTTTACCTGCTGCTGTAGTTGTTGTTGTTGAGGTCTTGGACGTAATGCCCGCAACCGTGGAGATCTTTCCGACATTTTTCTCGTCGATCAACAACTTCAGAAACGTGTCATCTATATGTGATAAGGATATCAAAAATTTAGAGAGAGAATTACAAGAAGGAATTCTATGAGTGAAACACGCGAGTAGACACGACTGCCGTGCCCCTACCGCAGACGATGAAACATGAAACTCGAAACGAACTAAACAAACTGAAAGACCACGGCGATTCCGCCACGAAAGACCTCGACAGACTCTGACCAACTCTGACAGGCTCGCTCACTACTCCGATTTAATCGCTTGATACTTTTACTCCAGTCTCACAGACTCCTACCTACAATTTACTGCGATTGCACTTTTATGTAATCGCGCAGCCACCTCCTGTAGGGCTGCCAACCATATGGAATTGAGGAGAAATTATCTGCTTTATTTTTCTGCACGATAAGAATCAGGAAGTGGGAAAGGGAGGTTGATCTTCTAGTTTTAGAAATTCGATAGGTTGGCAGCCCTGCAGTAGAGCTGCTGATGCTCAAAACCGGAAAAACCGAATAAAAGGTCTTTTTCATGTAAAATACAAGATATGTAAATAAAAATATTTATGGATATTGCAACTAATTAACATTTCAATATTCAATGAGGAACTTTTATCGAATCCTATAAATTTAAAAAATAATAAGAGGATTGAGTCATATTATATTGGCGGCTTATAATCACTTGTTTTCATAAATAATAATTAATTGACCATTGAAATTGTACATTAATTTTTTAATGTTTTATTTTAATTGTAAAAGTCTAATTGTTCGTTGCAGTAATTAATCAGCAAGTTATTATAATATATTATCCATTATTTTTCAACGCTGTAAATATTTGCAATAAGTAAATAAAAACAGCATTCATAAAGACATTTCTTTCATATATGAGTCTAATTCATTAAGAAATAAATACCCATTTAGAAATTGATTAAATTAATGAAAAGATATTTTTACGGTCATCACCAATGTTTTTATGTTTTCTTTCCTGAGTACGTAATGAAGTCGTCAAACCTAAATCGATACGAAGTCAGCCGCGCAAGTATCCTATATACGTGGATCTATATTACATGAAAGAGCATTAACAGATATGACTTTATTCATAAAAATGATATTACATTTATTTCACTTTCTAGAAAATTAAAAAATAATTTAAGCATCCTCAACTCTCAATTTGAAATAAATCTTACAAAAGATCATATTAAATCATCTTGAATATAAATCAAAACTAATGAAGAAATTAACAAATTTAGAGTTAATTTAATTCCAAAATTGAATTTAAAAATGACTTCAAAGTTTGCTCTTTATCTTCCGAGGATAAAAGTTGTAATAAATACTTTTCTGGTTAACATATTTTTTAAATACCAATAAGAAGAGATTATCAAAGCCACTGGCAAATGTTTTGCTAAAAAAAAAAGAATAAATTAAACAAAAAAAAAACAAAGATAGAATTGATCTCTATTGAATTTTAATTAAAAAAATAATTTTTTTTTAATAAAACCGATTACGCGTATTTTTTACGCGATAAATTGTTGCACCAACGTATCATCAAATCGGTTTCCTATAAGTTCTCCATATACAAAAACAAAATCCTCTAGTCTGCTATTTTAACCGCATTCTTCCGGTTTCCCAATCTACAATCCGCATAAAAAATACAAATGCAATTTTATTCTTCTCTAGCAACTCCTCAACTCAAATTCTTAATTACTGCGCATAACCGATAACGATAAACCGCATTACAAGTCTCAAGGCGCATTATAAATCGAGATAAAACTCAACCGTATGACAGCTTTTGACGAAACGGACAGACATGAAATAAACTCTCGACCTTGAAGATCCGAAGAACAAGAACTTCTGCTGCTCTTCTGTCTGTGCCTACTTCTGTTTCTACTTTTCCAACGATTTCTACTCGCTCCCTCCTCCGCGCCAGGCTTATTTCCGTTTTTCTAATCACACGACTTCCGGTTCAGTGCAGTCAGCAGGACACGCGATTAATTTATTTCCACTATGTATAATTCCACTAAGCTTGCGTAATCACGAAAAACTGTACGAAACTTGACGAAAAATTGGAGAAACAGATTGAAAAAATGTAAAGCCTACACATCCAGTATCCACACCTGGAACAACCCCTCCACTTCCTCGTCAAAGATTCCGCGACAAAACACAGGTCTGCAATGGCGACTCGATCTCTGAACTAAAAGAGTGCTTGCGAGTCGAGTCGCGTGTTCAGCTATTCAGTCAGTCTTCCTGGTGTTCGCGCCCTACGACCTATCAGCAGCCAACGAAACATGTACGAAACACAGAAAACGCGAAGCCGAGATCCGCCGAAGTTGGCCGAAGGTAGGCGGTCGAATCTAGGGCGACGTTGGATTGCCAAGGGAAGAGAAGACGGGAAGCGGATGAAATGCTGGGATGAAAGAAGAGCAAAGAGCAAGTTGGAGAGAACTCCTGATCCTGCAGATGCAACTGCAGAGAGGAGAGCTTCATCGGCAAGGAGGGGTCGAGAGAGCCTCCAATCGAATAAAGCGGATGGAGCGATGGAGGAAACCAACTGAGGAAACCCAGGAAACAAATAATCACTCCCTCCTCTGTAGACTATAGTGACTCGGTTGCTACTCCTCCAACCGGATGACTCGCCTGGCAATTTTTATTGCTTTGCAGAGTCATGATGATGGCCTCCGCCACTCGGAGGTTCACGCGCCATCTAGGTCTTCAATTTTAGCTTTTCTCCTGGACTCAATAATTGAAATGAAGAAGAAGAGAAGGATGATGTAATGGCTAATGGGCGATGATTTTCGGATCTTTAATTAAACTTTGTTTTTTCCAGGTCTATTATTGAAGCTCTTCATCGGTTGGGCGTTAATTACGTGCTGGCTTTTGAGTTATTGCGTTATCTTTGAGGAAAGCCTGGTTGATTTGAACTTTGGGTTTTATCAGAAAAAAATGTCGGATACAATATTCTGATAAGGCAATAGCAGTGGAGGATTTACAAATTTCGCGCCCTTAGGCATTCCAAAAAAATTGCCGCCCCCATTCACGATTTTGCCGTTTCCCAAATTCGGCCGCCCCTTTAATTCTGTGGCCCTAGGCAATTACTAACTTCGTTTTTGATTTAAAAAGAAATAGAAAATTTAACGAAAAAATATTTAATTATTATTAAATATTATTAGGTCGAATTTTCCATTAGGATTATATAATCTTAAAAATATTTAAAATTAAAATAAGGAATTCAGGATATTAAAATCAAAGAATTTCACGACTTCACTTTATACCAAGCTTTAATATATTTTAAATCTAAAATTTCTATTTCTTACCATAAAGTAATTTTATCGTTTTTTAAATTTTAATGGAATTGATTTTCGCAATCATGATGAGTCAAAAATTTCCTCTGGTTCATAAATTAAATACTTCTAATATTATAAACAGTAGTGTTACAAATCTTACTGATGAAAAAAAATTAAGCACAAACTTCTCTAAGCTTCAGCTCAGAGCTAGCTGTAATTTCTTTCCACGTATTAACAAATGTATATATGAATTAGGATATATTTTCTAAAGCACAAGAATCACTTGCACTTATATGCATAAACAATCCACTTTTTAATCAGTACATGTGCTTCATATTTTGGGCATAATTGAATCATAAAATAGTATTTTTCTGGTCAAAAATGTTTCTTCTCACAATTTTTTGAAGTTATAATATTTTTAATAAAACTAAAAATACAATTACTTCAAATTTGTATCACGTTTCTTCTATCTTTATATTGCATTGAATTGAGATCGCTCCTATTGTGATATTTGGAAAAATGATAGATTTTATTGATTTTCAAAAAATCCAATTTTATGGCTACAAAAATAAATATTTTGCCCTGAAATTTTGGAAAACTTAAGAGAATATTAAAGCGAACCGTTATTGACTCATTTTGGTTTGCATAATATAAAAAAAACTTGGATTTTTTTGGACCTGTTTGACCCTGCCGCCAAAGTATCACATGGCCTTAATAATATGGGACAGTCGATTATTAAATCACTAACAAAAATATATTGATAGATAATTCATTCTGTAAAAAAAAGTATTTAAATCACTCTACACCACTTAAAATTATGCAAATGTAATAAATAAAAATTTTAATTTTTACAAATCAGAATTGAATTAAATAACAATGATATTTTTCTGAAATTGACTGTTTTAATTTGAATGAACTCTAGCATAAAATATGAAGCAAAATAATTTAACCAATCATGATTGTTCTACATATAAGCTAAATAATTGGTCGTTCTTATTCATTATATGCAGAGAAATTTTTCAGTTAATTCACAGAAAACAGTCACAGTCTACAAAAATCAAATGATTAAATAAAAATTGAATCCTAAAGTTAGAAATTCAAGTCTTGGTTTATTTTCAAAAAAAACTCAACAATTTATAAGAGAAACATTGACTGTTTAGTGTTTACTGATATTATTTTCTGAATTACGACATATATATCTACAGGCACTAAAATTTTAGACGTAAAAAATAAATTTCAATAGAAAATTTTGCAGTTCTTAAAACGCTAACTCATGTATAATTTAAAATCCAACTTCTTGTTCTTCAAATTCTGTATTAAAAAAAAAAAAAATAAACATATTAAAGTAGAGAAATAACTATAAACTGTTTTATAGTACTTCAATTAGTATTGTTATAGTACGCACTCGTAAGTCAAAGTACATGTCATCGACCATATAAGGTGAGGCGTATTATAAAAATATAAAAAAGCAACAATTTTATCTCGATTTGTGATTGTAAAGAGTATTGATATTTATTATAATCATCGATTCGTTCTTCCTCGAGTTGGATCTAAATTTTTTTTTTTTTTAATATTCGAAAAGTTTCATTAAGTCATATCCGCAGACGTACAGCCATTCAGCATGGGCAGCATACTGATATTTTTTATTGATTTTCCTGATTGGTTTACTTACGAAGGACCAAGTTGTTTATTTTATTCTTCTAGAGCTAGAAAGCAATTAATAATGTTACTGCTGTGCGCATTGCACTCCGGAACCATGCATGCTGCTTTCGTCATCTGAAGCATAAGCCTCATTAGAACGTGATATATGCGCCGAATCTTCGTAATTCGGATCAAATTCCACTAGGTCAACTTCCTCAGCGTCGCGGGGAATTATCACTGGTGCTTTTGGTGGAAAAATGGTTACTAGAGTCTGAAATAAAAAAAATTAATATAAAATAAAAGAATTAACATTACTTAAATATTGCTCATAGTTTACTAATTAAATCTTATCTTAATTTTCAATAATTTGATTTATCTCAAAAAATCCTGTTATAAAAACTGCTTTTATAAATTGAAAGTCTAAGTAAATATATAATTTTAAGGATATAACATGAATTCAAAAAGATTTTTAAAACTTTCAAAAGATCTCCATATATTTCAAAGAAATAAGAAGATTTCAAGTGATTTTATAAGGTTACAAACTATTTTTTTAATTTAAAGAATTTTAGGGTTTCTTTTGAATTCTTTGGAAATTCCTTAAAATCAGTTGGCAGCTCTGATCACGATTCTAAAATGCAGGCGGCAAATACAAATCCAACAAATAGGTGAAGAGATAATGTGACTTCAGATTTTGAGAATCTATTTTCGAGATAATCGCAACCTCTTTTTTTATGATAGGAAAAGTACAAATACAATACACTACCTGTAGAATTTGCTCATTAGTGAAGTTGTCCTGGGGGAAGGTAACATCAAATTTAACGTAGAGGTTTCCTTTCTCGAAAGGACTTTTGTAGAAAGGCATGCCTTCCCCTATAACTCCTTTCACATCTCCAGGTTTAATAATATGACCAGGAGGATTTGTAATGCTCAATTCTCTCCCGTCCAAATGTTTAACTATTATATTCATTCCACAAAGAGCTTCAGCCAAACCAATCGTTTTCGTCAAATAAAGATCGTCTCCGGATCTGTCAAAAACTTCATGGGCCTTTTGTTGCAAAACAATTACTAAATCTCCCGGTTGCGTATCAGGCAAATGTTCACTTTCACCTAAAAAAACATAAATCATTTTGTTTAGGTAATCATTCTTATTTGAACCTTACTTGTAATTTATTCAAATACAAAATTTGATTATTAATTACCTCTAAACAATATTCTTTGCGAATCTCTCATTCCCTTGTCCACATTAACTTCCAAAACCTTCGCCTGGTATATAACTTTTTTTCCTTTGCAGACAGTGCATTTGTGCTTGTCGTTCATAATTCTTCCAGCACCTTCACAAGCTGTACACTGGGCTTGGACCTGTTGAGACATACCTGGAGCAAGCTGGCAATAAGCTACTTTAAATCCGTGACCAGCACAACTTCTACACGTGATAAACGCACTTTCGGGACCTCCGATTCTATAAAAAAATGATTTTAATTAGTAGAAATTAAGATATAAACTATATTTATTAACTTTAAATCAGAAACAAGAATTACCCTTTACAGCCGGTACAAATTACATTTTTGCTTATCCTTAGGCTTACTACTTTTCCATTGTACATATCTTCTAAGGTAACTCTGAAAAAGAATTACAATCATTAAATTTTTATCTTGTATAGTCAGTTAATTATTTTTATTTTTAGTTTATTTTCTTACTTTATGGGATAAATATTGTCCTTTCCTCGTTGTTGTTTTCTCCTGCCTCCAAGTCCGCCACCAAATCCACCGAATCCGCTAAAACCGCCAAATCCTCCACCCAAACCTTAAAAACAATTGAAACATAACCAGAAGTTATATTTTTTATTGCACGGTATAAGTAAATTCTGCAATAGAACTTGTAATGATTTTTTTACTACCTCCAAAAAAACTAGGAGATCCAAACAATTCAGAGAAAATGCAGTCAGCAGCGCTCGAATTCCCATCGTCTCCTTCTTGAATTCCTTTTAATCCAAAATTGTCGTAAGTCTGGCGCTTTTTTGGGTCAGAAAGGACCTCGTGTGCGAAGGAAATCTCTTTGAATTTGTCTCCTGCATTCGGATTCTTGTCTGGATGAAACTCCTTCGCGAGTTTTCTGTAATTCTACAAAAGAAACTCACAAGATTATTTTTCTCGGAAACAATGTCAGATACAAAAAAAATGTTAAGATATGTATTGTCTAATTTTCTTTAAAAAGTAAGATATTTTATCCCCAAGAGATTCTGCGACTTCAAACGTAGAACCTGTCTGATTTAACGTAGATTCAGTCTATGGAAGAATAGGAATTAAATATTGTAAGTAAAATTATATCAAGAAGCAGTATGTCTTTCTTTATAAAGTTACATTTTTTAGACCAAGTCTTTGCTTCCTTAAAAATTAATATGCATTTCTATTACGCAAGTAGAATGAATATCAGCTTTCCGTTTCGCTTCTGAAATTTGAATCAAACTTGCATATCATAATAATCCTGCTGTGTGTGTAAGGTGTCAGAATCACTACAATAATTTATGCTTTATACATTTCCAAATTTCCCACATTGGAATCTAAATTGCTAAGTGACTAGCAAAAATTCTCTATTAAGCGAAAATCAACGCAAACCCATTGCAATAACAAAGAATTGTCATAGCATTTATGCACTTTATTGATTTTCAAACAACCTTTGTCTGTACGGGCATAAATTCATTAAAATTAATAAAAAAAAAAAAAACCTCTAAAATTACACTTATTATTTACACACAGAAATAGGTTAAGATTAAAGCTAAGTTAAAAATTTGAGGCCAGCAATAAATATAGCAAATAAAACTATTTCATGGATTAAGTTATTTAATATCCTTTCGTAACAACATGTGCACGAAATGTATTAAACAACGTCACTAAATTTAATTGCATCTAAAATGTCGTAATGGTGTAACTAGATTGAAATTCGAACTTTAGTGTTTGATTTTCAAATGGTGAAAGTGAAGAATTAATAAAATTCAATTTCACAGTACATATTAAAATTTAATTATGTTCAATTGAAACTATTAAAAGAAGTGCTAGACTGACATTACTGACAAAATGCTAGCAATTAAGCCATGAAAAAAGGTTAACCAGTACGCATGGTGATACTTTTTCCGAAAAAAATGAAAATGATCTTGAGATTTACTTTCGGGTTTTTCCCACGCGGACGTGGAAAGATTGGGAAAGTAGGAAAGTGTTGTTGGAAAACTTACCTTTTTTATTTCCTGGTCGCTAGCAGTTCTCGGCACGCCGAGAATATCGTACAACTTATTGTCTGCCATGTTGTATCAATGTTATATCAATTCAAATCGTCTAAATCGAACCAGAGGGAAAATTTTCGGAAATATAAAGAATCCTTCGAATCTTCTTGATTTCCTTTTCGGTAAAGCACAAGCGATTCCAGAGAATCGGATAAAATTCAAGATTCGTCCATAACCAGCTTCAATTTATCTGACCTGTTCTGACCCTTCTCACTACTGAATTTATCGTTCTGCCAGCATCTGCCAGTCTGCGACAACGGCACAGCCACAAGATTACAAGAAGGACGCAGGTGCAAAATTGTGCGTACAAAAATGCTTTATGCGGCTATGCTAGTCGACAAGACTCAAGCGAGAGATGCTTGTCGTCCTTGTCGAAGTTCTCCCAATCGGCTATCGGATCGGACATCGGTCCAACTCCAATCTGAACATGCATACTTACATAAATACATTATATGTACATTGCATACATATGCATGTGTCTGTGTTTTCTTCTAATGCGCATGCGTCATAAAATTACTTTATTGGTTGCATTTCCCAGGAATTTTTAAAATGTTAAAAATGCAATTTTAAGTTTTATGAATAATTAATTGTGTTTTAATAAATAAATTTATTAACTATTTCATTAAATAAAATATTTATATGATAGATCTAATGATTTTATGATTTCCCACATAATGTGAGAAATATTACTTCTAATTTTACAATTTTTTCAAATATTTTTGAATAAAAATTATATTTAATGATCAAACTAATATTTTTATTTATTACAATACAACTATTTATTAATAATAACTAAAATAATATTTTTAGCATTTCAAAACTTCCCGCGAAATGTGACCAATAGTGGCGCCCTCATACCGGAAGTTCCACCTGCACATGCGTCACAAAATTTGACTTACGTAGTAGTCAGCTGTAATGCACATTTGAAAAAAAGAAATAGAAGAGATTTAGTTCAAAGATATTTAGTAATTAGTTCTAACTGGTATTAATATCTTTAGATTAACTCCACGAGAAAAACTTATTCATTCATTATGCAATTCAAAATGAGCGTCCGTGAAAAGGCATCTTTAAGTTTTGAATTTAAAAAAAAACGGAAGTAAAGTGATTTGGAGCAAGCGTTTCAATAAAAAATCGAGTTTCCTTTCTTTGCTACATCAATTCAAAGGTAGGCTGCACAGAAGCAGAAACACTTATGGCGATAAGCAATTTCGTCTGGGTGAATTTAAGTGAATGTATTTGATTGAAGTGAATTGCGGTGGTGAGTTTGTTTGAATTTTGTGAAAATTAAGGTTCTTTACGATGGCAGACAACGAACAAAAGGCCATGCAGTTGATGGCTGAGGCTGAGAAAAAACTAACCTCCTCCAAAGGCTTCTTTGGCTCCCTGTTTGGGTGAGTTGATATATTGATTTGCTTGACTTGACTCGCCTGACCGACATATCCTACCATGTATCCTACCTACAAATAAGGAGGATTCATAAAAATACATGCTTCTAGGAATTATAACATTGTTTTAATAGCTGAGAACTCGAATAAATATGTCATAATTATCGCAACGTCACTCTATTTTTCGTTGACAAGATGGTTGCGTTGTTTTTCTTTTGTTGGAATATGTATATTATATACTTATAAATATGGGTCATGTAGTCTTTAAAGAATTTGATAGATGTGTTGGACTTTTGGGTGTTGTTGAGGGCATTGCATTAATTCTAAGAGTTTAAGCCCCAATATTAATAATATATGACATATGGTCATTATTGATTGATTAATGATGTTTCTACTACTTCGTCTTGTCTTTTTGCGTCGGAGTTTCTCTTTAAAACGTAGTTTCAGAATTTTCATGGCTGTTAAAAAATGTCTTAGTGATTACGCACCACTTTAACAGTTTTTAAAACGAATAATAAGAAAATATCTTCTTATAGTAGAGTAAAGCCAGAAAAATGTCATGTTTAAAGATAGGTCAGGTATTAGTCATAGGATTGATATATATATAAATGTGGTGCATATATATAAACATGTGTTTTTACTAGAAATGCACAATGAAATAAAATGATGTAATAGCTCATTCATTTAATGAACCACACAAATAAAATGTCTAGAAAATGTTTGAGAGATCACTGTGTTCAGGCGCTGAATCCGAACTTGAGATTCAAGTTTTTTTTACTAAAAGATTCGCAACAAACCTCAAAAGAAAGTTGTTTGAGCAGCACTTTTCAGGATTAAATTAAATTATAATGTATACTTCGGGATATTGAATCCGATTCGTAAGTTAAATCAGCGTTAGTCTTCAGCTATCGAATTTTTTTAATTGAATTTCAGAGGATCTTCAAAAGTGGAAGAGGCAGTGGAATGTTATCAGCGAGCTGCAAATATGTTTAAGATGGCAAAAAAGTGGGGATCTGCTGGAAATGCATTTTGCGAAGCAGCAAATTTGCATTCTAAGGCAGGAAGTCGTCACGATGCAGCTACTAACTATGTCGATGCTGCCAATTGCTATAAAAAATCTGATCCAAATGGTAATATTGATTTTGTATTATGTTCGTTTTAATTTATATAATATAATTATCTATCTCTAATTATCAAACTCATAATAAATTTAATTATTCTATTTCAGAGGCCGTAAATTGTCTCCTAAAGGCCATCGAGATTTACACGGACATGGGTCGTTTTACGATGGCAGCTAAACATCATCAGAGTATAGCTGAGATGTACGAAAGCGAGGCTGTGGACCTAGAACGTGCTGTGCATCACTATGAACAAGCAGCCGATTATTTCCGTGGAGAGGAAAGTAATTCGTCGGCGAACAAGTGTCTTCTGAAAGTCGCTCAGTATGCGGCCCAGCTCGAAAATTATGAAAAAGCTATTCAAATATATGAACAGGTAATACTTGAAAAATATACAATAATTTGATATTATTTTATTTAATACTGTGTCTTGCATTTCGTAATATATTATTCGTGCATTCCTACATTTAGGTCGCTTCCTCGTCCCTGGAAAGTTCGTTACTCAAATACAGCGCAAAAGAATATTTCTTTAGAGCTGCTTTATGTCACCTCTGTGTTGATGTTCTCAACGCACAACATGCCATCGAACGATATGAGCAGCAATATCCTGCTTTCCAAGATTCTAGGGAATATAAACTTATAAAGGTAGGTTGAAAAATTTGGTAGATAATTTTGAGTTAGCACGTGCATGTTCCAAACATTAATAAAGTTAGATTGCATAGTTCTAAACAAGTTCTATTATTGCAGACGCTCATAGAGCATTTGGAGGAACAAAATCTCGAGGGTTTCACAGAGGCAGTGAAGGAGTACGACTCGATTTCTCGTCTCGACCAGTGGTACACAACTGTCTTGTTGCGTATAAAAAAGCAAGTCAACGACAATCCCGATTTGCGCTGATCATTTTCAAATTCATCGAGGTACATTCCAGCGTCACTTCTCTTCCTCTGGCCCCATGCGTACTCATTCTTACACACCGATTTGCTTGTAACGAACGTAAAATGCTAGCCTCGAACCCTGGTTTCCCTCATTCGTAACTACTCTGTGCATAAGAATACATCATTTTCCAATTTCGATAGAAAACTCGCATCGGTTTTCGACATTTTCAAGCAGGAGCTTACATTGCTGATTATATTGCATTCAATTAACGAATCATTGACCTAGTAATCGCGTATACATAATAATCAGTGGTAAATACAGTAGTTAAACGTCAGATATTAATATCACCAATAATATCCAGGATTATAATTTAGAATCGTGTAAGTAGCTAGGTTCTGTAAGTAGTTCTTTACTTATTTATTGCTAATGCTATTATTAAACTTTATGGTGTGTGAATGCTCACGAGCATTCTACTTTTTTCTGTTCGGCTTTTAAAAAGTTTTATCAATAACAATATAAAATAATCTAAGTGAAGACATGTTCTTGATATTTTTCGTACAAGTAATGAAGTAATTAAAGCACGTTGGCATTGGTCCATATAGATTCGCAATAAATGTTATCTCGAATTATAGACCTGGCATACAGTTAAATGTTATCTCGTCGAAGGCAAGAACTGTCATCTGAACTAATAGCTCATTTATTGAAATTAAAAATACTGTTAAGGTTTTGGTTGAATGTGGTTAAGAATCTGTTGTTTTTATGTGATATTTTAAGTCTGCGTACTTTACGTATGGATTATTTTCAACTGTTGTTACTCGTGTCATCCAAGTTAATTAAAAAGAAATTTAATTTAAAATTAATAATTTTATTAATTTTCAAAAGCTAAGACTCAATAAAAAAATTTTTTTATGTGAGTAATTTTTTTAGTAAGAATTTTTCATTCTATGAAAAGTTTTGTCATTAACGCTAATGTATAGTTTAGAGGTAATTATTATACTACAGTTGTATTAAATACTTGCATTTAAGAAAAAATTACTCTTAGAGATTTGTCATTAATAATAAAAATGACAAGGAGTTAAATAGATTTGCAAGTAAAACGTGCAGCTGAGACCAAAATATTATATGAAGTAGAGATAAAAAAAAAGGATCAATTATGCATTCTACAAGTGAATGTCTATCATTTTCTTAATTTTGTATTTCGAAGAAGCATTGAAAAAAATCCTATTAAGTATTTATAACATTTTAAATAGGTCTAGTCCTGTTGTAGATAAAATGGTTTTATTATTTATGTACCACCTTTGTTGTTATATTTCTTTTTGCATTTAATTTTATGTGTAATTATGTACATTAAATCATCTTTTTATAATAATTGTTTATTTTAATGTAGCCAATAAACACTTGGAATTTAAAAGTTTTATTTTAGTTGTGGGTGTTGAATTAAAGTTCTGACTTCAAAACTCGATTTCTTCATTTCTCATGGTAAATACTATAATTGGATCTTTTTCACTCTATATTATAGCTGCTCTTTTTTAAAGTAGAATTATGCATACAGATCGAAAAACTGCCTAGTTTTAATACTCATTGAATAAAATGAAAGGATTGAATTTTTATGTTAATTTTCAATTCCTCATTTCACACAAACACTATTAAAAGTAAATATAATTTCGCTCTATAACTACATTTCTATTTTACAAAAGAATATATTTACAAGGCGAAAAGACATTTAATTATAAAAATTATTGAGTAAAATGGGGAATTAAAGTTTGAAGTTAGAATTTGGACCCAACACCAAGTAGATTAAAAAATATTTTTTTCTGTGGGTTCATTTCAATTCATACTCTTCATTTTTTTTATTAAAAAGCCGTATTAATTTAAATAATTTAAATCAACTCAGTGAGTATTTTAGTGATGTGAAGGACTTCAAAGGTAAGTTATAAATAATTTGTATCTATAAAGTATAATTATATTATAAATATATAAATATAATAAAAGTTGATATAATTAGAGATGGAAATTTGTAAAAAATTTGAATAAATACAGATTACAAGAAATTTTAGGAGATTTCAATATATTTTAAATTATTTAAAGAAAATATTAAGGGAAATTAAAATTTTCGGAATAAAATTTCTCGAGAATTAGAAATTTTGATTTTTCGGCAAAAAGATGTCCCGTTATTCTTATATATACATCAATAAATCCTATAACAATTAAATTGGATTAATTTGATATCAACGATTTCAACGTGGACAGAGTGAGAGAGAGAGAGAGGTAGAGAGAGAAGTTGAGATTTAATCGTGTATTGCTTATAAATTTGTATCGCTTTTTACCCTTAAACCCCTTGAGGAAAGATAGTAAAATCCTTTCAGATAACTAGAAGAGCAATATTGATAACAACAAACGTTCAATTTTTAAGTAATTGTGTATCTCACTGATAAAAGCGCATGATATCAGCTAGGATAACAATATAACCTCACTTTTGAACAATGCAATTGGAGAAAATAAAAGCAATAATAGCTTCGTGAGATTAAAACATGAGGTTGAGATTGGAGGGGAGCAAAGTAACGGTGAGTGTAAAAGTCAAAAAACGAAGACTGAAACGAGTTTTGCCTAGAAATGTGAAAGTGATCGCAAAGGTGAGAGACGGCGGCTATAGCGGCTATAGTATCTCCTTCGGAAATGTCAACGTGTCTTATTCATACTATTACAAGCAGTCGAAACATTAGTATCAGAGTATCGGTATTCTCGTCGGTTACAGAAAAAATTAAAGTCTCTCTTGTTTTCGCTGAAACGTGCCGATAAAAGACAGATAACAATCGATTCGATCACTACAATTATTACTTGGTGACATAGAAGTAAAGCCTGACATTATGGAAGTGAATTGTCTGAAAGAAAAACTCCAGAAATTTAATCAGGAGCATTTACTACGATTTTGGGATGAAATCTCAGATCAGGAAAAGTCCGCGCTTTTCAAAGATATTTTAGAGCTGGATCTCCCGGAAGTCACGTCATATTTTTCAAAAGCGATGAATTCCCTGAATGCTAACAGAGAAAATCTGGATTCGAAAATTCAACCAATTCCTGCAGATGTTTTTGAATCTTTATTGACATCGACTCCGGAGAAGTTGAAACAATATGAATTGAGGGGATTGAAGGAAATTTCGGAAGGACGAGTCGCTGTTATTTTAATGGCTGGAGGACAAGGAACTCGACTTGGTGTAAATTATCCCAAGGGAATGTATGATGTTGGACTTCCTTCTCAAAGCACTTTATTTCGTTTACACGCTTTGAGAATCAGAAGAGTGCAGGAACTTGCAGAAGAGAAGTTCAATAAATGTGGACAGATTACATGGTATACTGAAATTTTGAATTTTTTATTTATAGTTTTTCAAGCTTGTTGTAGTTGAAAACTGAAAAAACTCAGATTATTTATTAGTTAAACATAACTTCGACAATATCCTACTCGAATTTATGAAAGCAAAGTGAAAGGATTTCTTTTACTCCTGATCACAGGAACTTTTTAACCATATTGAATAGAGAGATCGGGTTTCACTATCAGAAATGTAAATTTAAATTAGAAAAATTGCGTAATTTATGATTGTGTGTGATTTTAAAGAATTCAGAAAAATTCCAAAGAAATCAAAAAGCTTTGAGTGATTTCAGGGAATTTTAATATTTCAAGTGACTTAACAGATTTTTAAGAATCAGAAAACATTTTTTGTTTTCCAGTTACTTGAAAATCTTTTGAATTTTTTTTAAATTCCTTAAAATTACAGATAAATTACAGAAAAGTACTTTCATTTAAAATCAAAGAGTTCCAAACAAAGTAAGAGGAAAGAAAGAGTAGGCGACCTTGAAATCTCTGACCTTCCTTCTCTTCTCTTTATTTATTTTTTATTTTAAAAATAAAAATATTTGCATACAAGTTTGCCAACACTTTGGTGCTCACTTAAAATTCTTATCAAGGGAATAAAAAACAATAGAAAGAAAAATATTATCTTTGCTCTGACAGATACTGATTTATAGATAAAATATTGCTTTGTTTCCGAACAATATTAATATGTATCACAGTAAAGAATAAAAATTTAGAAATTACTATGAGAAATAAAGTTTGAATTAGAAAGTGTTAAACTTAGAAAGGTTTTCTTTTGTATTTGGCTCTCAAATGTGAAGATTTCTAAATTGAATAACATCTCAATTTTTAAATTTCGAAATCAAAAGCGGCAGCCATTTCGATGAGTTTCTAAATATGTACCTATTACTTTCTAATTCAGAATACAACTGAAAATATATAGTAAAAAAATGTGAAATCTACCAAATTAGAAAGAAAAAAAATCTTTCAACCTAAAGAAAAATGTTCAACGACTTGTAAATCAAATTAAATTTAAGAACGTTGTCAGCATTTTTCAACTTGAATTCATAATTCATTCTGATTGAATTATTTTTCGAAATACAGGTATATAATGACAAGTGAAGCCACCCATGATACAACTTTAACGTATTTTGAGAAAAATGACTACTTCGGTTTAAAGAAAGAAAATGTGAAGGCATTTAAGCAAGAGATGCTGCCCTGTTTTAGTTTTGACGGAAAAATAATTTTGGATGAAAAAAATCGTATTTCTAAAGCTCCTGATGGAAACGGAGGACTTTATCGATGCCTAAAAACTCAGGGAATATTAGAAGACATGCTTGTACGTGAAATAAAAAGCATACATGTATTTTCGGTTGACAATATTTTGGTAAAAGTCGCAGATCCTATCTTTATTGGATTTTGTCTTTCGAGATCCGCGGATTGTGGAGTTAAAGTCGTACCAAAACGTTCACCGGCTGAAGCAGTCGGTGTCGTTTGCCAGGTAATTTTCTAGATTTAATTTTTAATGAGGACTCTCAGTCCCCCTACAGTTAGGAACCGAGGATTAAGGCCATGTATCAGTTTTGCGATCCCCACCTCGCCGATATTTTTTCCCTACAATGCTATTTCAATATTTACATTGAGATATGGAGTTAAAAAATTTTTAATTAAAGTAAATGTTTTAAGCGGAAAGAATTACAGGAAAATGCAGGGAAAGAATTGAAATAAGGTAGGGATCAGATAATTGATACATGGCCTTAATTCTTTGACCCTGAAAGTGCAACTTAAATATTTTTTTATACTACAGGTTGAAGGACTGTATCGCGTTGTCGAATACAGCGAGATTACTATAAAAACTGCAGAACTTCGAAACAAAGACGGAGAATTAGTCTTCAACGCTGGAAATATTTGCAACCACTACTTCACCCTCGACTTTCTCTTTTCAGTCGCAAACCAACATGAAAGCGATTTAGACCTGCATGTTGCTAAGAAAAAGATTCCTTATATCAATGAAAAAGGCCAAAAAATAATCTCTACCTCACCGAATGGCATCAAAGTTGAAAAGTTTGTTTTTGACGTTTTCAAGTTCGCCAAAAATTTCGCGGTTTGGGAAACAATTCGAGAATGCGAATTTAGTGCGCTCAAAAATGCAGATGTTGCTGGATTCGACTGCCCCTCTACTGTTTGCAAAGACTTATTATCCCTTCAGAAAAAATGGCTACTCGATGCTGGTGCTCTTTCTGTTAATGGTGACGTTGAAATTTCCCCCCTTTTATCCTACGCTGGCGAACATTTGGAAGAAATGGCCAAAGGAAAAAACCTTCAAGGCCCGGTAGTTCTTACATCACATTTATAAATATTTAAGATTAAAACTCTGAAACGATGAATTCCTAATCTATTTTGAATTTATTAAAAGTTGATCTATTATTAATTTTAAAATTATTTAATCGTTTTTTAAAATTTTATTTATGAATTGAATTTTAAACTTCAAAATTGGCTTTTGCTTTTTTCGAAGATAATAAAAGGACCAGAAGCAAGATCAAGATTTTTAGAGATACATACTTATTTCGTGATAGTTAACTATGAGCACTTGTGCCTTGAGCAAGATTTGTAACATTATACAAAATTGAAACAGCATTCCAAGAACTGAGTAGGTAACAGTATTTCTAGTATAATAAATCCAATCTTATTAGCATAATATATTAGTATCAGTTAGTATAATCACTATAAAGTTAGTAGTTTTCAAACTAGAAAACAAATGTTCTATTTTCGTTCAGTCATTGTTTCAACTATTGTCTAAATTATTAATCAAATGAATTTTTGATATTCATAATTTGTAAAAATAATTGTTATACGTTTCAAAATATATTGTGTCCTCTATTTCATATTAAATACTCCCCAATAAAAATGGATTAGTCATTCATATTTTAACCCTTGTATTAACTATTAAAATTTAAATTACCTAAATAACATAAGTGAATATTTTTCTTATTTTATTTAAAGAAAATAATATTTTTTCGAAATTGTAGAATTTATGTACAATTTTAGGGGCATGTAATACTTTACCATGAGAACAATTTAGTTTTCCCAACTTTACGCTCTTAATAATAAATATTTTGTGGGGCGTAAAGTTGGAGAAACTAAATTTGCTCTTACGGTAATTACCACATGCTCTTAAGTATGAAGAAATTGGACATATAAATCAAAATTGTATATTGTTTCTTGATTGAAAACAGATAGATCGATAGATAGATATCTTTAAATAAAGGTAATGTGAAAATAAAATTAGTGTCACGTACATTAACACCACTGTGATTCGATAGGATTGATAAGCTCATATTTATCCGTTGAACCTCCAACTGCTTGCAATTCCCTCACAAGTTCCTTCGGATCTATTTTCCTCGAAATGACGAGCGTTCTTTGCGTCTTTGGTCCGTAACTTTGAGACTTCAACCCCATTTGTTTCGCCACTCTGAAATAAATTAAAATTATTAAATAATTTTTAATTATTTAATAGGTTTTCATTCTAAATCAAAGATTTCTAAATAATATTGAATTTATAAAACTTACTGATGAACTACAGCTCTTTCTTCATTTGTAAAATCGGAAGAAAACACTAAATCCGTTCGCATATCGCCATTTGCATAATCGTGCAACACTTCCTGACATTTTTTCTTGAGAGATTTAAGATTCGAATTTCCAGGATTTAATCCCAATCCACTTCTACTCAATTGTCGCTTCAATCTGTAAGTAATTTTTAGTTAACAATTTGAATTGTAACAGTTTTTTTACACAATATGTAAAAATAAATGAAAACTCACGTTATGGGTTCGACAATTCCTTGTTGTGCTTTTCCAAGTCCACCACCTGCCCAACCCATTAATTTCATCAACTTTTTGCCAATATTATCTTCTGCTAGTTTTGTTGAACTATTGACATCAGCATTTCGTAACTCTGTACTTGTTACGGATTCTTTTCCAGGGTTTAGAGACTTTTTAACTTTTATTGTGTAATAATATTTCTTTAGTTCTTCTAAACCGGAAATCGAAGCCTCTTTCTTTGCTAACTTTTGATTTTGTCCAGAGCCTTCTGCTAGTCTTTTTGAGTTTACGAAGATAACACATTTACTGAAACAATTAATTAATCGATAAACATACCATTTTAAGATGTGAATATAGGGAAGACGAAATTCAAGGAAAAATGATAAATTAAAAATTTTTGCGAAAAGTTACTAGATCCTGAACCTCTTTTGAATTTTTTAAAATTCCTTAAAATCGCTTCAGATCTTTCGAATTCTTGATATCCTTGAAATCTCTTGAAATAAAGAATTATAAAAAATTCGTCTTACCTAATTCCAGTGTTATTTTTGTCAAATTTAAAATCGAGACTGCCACCTCTTGCAGTGACTGCACGTGTTAATATGCTTTGTGGTGCATCATACGGATAATCAAATAAAACGAAACTTCCAAAAGGAGGTTGAATTCTGCTTTCTTCACTATCTAATTTAATCCTTTTAGAACGCAGATCATCATCATCATCGTCTTCATCTTCTTGTTCAGGTTCAGCGGGGGGGAAATTGCTAGAGTTGGGTTTCTTATCGCTAATTTGTACGTGATCACAAGGTCTACGTCCTGAGAAAATGTTAATAACATTATTAAAAATCATAAGTAATTTATTATCTTAGAAATAATTCCTTAGCTGCATTTTACTTTAGAATACAAAAACTCACAATTTTTCAATGTACCTTTGGCCTTGGAACTAGCAGCATCCGAAGCCTTGACAAAGGTTCTCTGTAACTTTGTCTTTTTATTTTCTCTGTAATCCTCAGCCACATCCGCTGATAGCTCTGCTATCAGATCCATTGTCTCCTTTGGATAACTGTAATATTTTTATAAAAAGATTTTTTTTGAAGTTGAATCTATTTTGAATTATTATAAATAGGAACACATTTGAGGCTTTCTTCATTTTTTGAACATGCAGAAATTTCTATGCGATTATATTAGATTCCTTATATCGGCAAATATAATAGAAATACATTTGCGACATAGATTTATAATGTTTGTGGTTTGTTTATTCTTATTTTATTATTAGAAGTTTTTCCCGAGACTGAGAGCACGGATTTCGAGGTTAGGTCCCACGGTTTCTTAAATAATTAGAAAATCCCTAAAATTTATAAAACGAAGCTTAAAGATTAGTATGAAAATTATATGGATAAACTTACCGGCATCCTAAGAGCTCTACATTTGTGAAAACTTGAGCTAAACATACTAATTCGTCCTCTGGAAATTTGTCTTTGTGAGTGAGAAGAAATCTTTTACGCAGTTCCCAATGCTCATCGCATTCATGTTCCTGTTTATGTTTCTCCACATCCCAGTCATCATTAGGATTCATTTCAGAAAATTTTAAATTCTAATAAGAAAATTTGTGAAACGACACAAACCAAGTAAAACAGCTTATAAAACCAGAACCGGATAACAATCAACAACCAACAACTTAATAGCAATGCAATGCACACGCCACTCATACAACAATCATACAATTACCTGAACACTGCGCAGGTGCTCACAAAGTTGACTCCCTGCGCGCGCAGCGTGTGTTAGAGAAAGTCTGTCATTGGCTGTAATATGGCGCGCTATTCAAAATCGAATGGATTTAATTCGATTTTGAATCGCGCGCCATATTACAGCCAATGGCAGACTTTCTCTAACACATGCTGCGCGCGCAGGGAGCCAACTTTGAGAGCACTGAGCTGCGCTTGCGTTACGGCAGCGCGCTCATTGGTTGCAATTTTTCGCATTTGGAGCGGGATTTAAAAGTGATAAAAATAAATAATCATTCAAAATTGCACAAAAATGTTTCTAATTGAATAAATTTAGATGTGAGGTGTGGAAAAAATTGTTGTATACTTATATTCTGTAAATTAAGTTTATTTTAATTCCGAACATGAACTTATATTTTACTAAACATATTTATTTTATTTATTTTTTTGGTAGGATCGAATAATAAATATATGTACCATTAAATTCTTTTGAATTCGTTTAAATTTTTTTGATTTACTTATTGTAATTATGTTTGACTTCCTTAAAATTCATCTTAAATTTCTATGACTTGTTTACTACTTCTTTTGAATTATTTTGAAGAATTTGACTTTTTAAAAAAAAATTGAATACCACTAACATATTTACCTTATTTTATTCAATCTTTAAAATTTAAATATTGAAGTCAATCTTCATCTTTGTTCTTCTGGAGATATTTGAAATCATTGGAAATATCGAAATTTTTGCGCACTTTTGTAGGTGCAAGTATACCATATTCTCTCCCTATTTTAATTAGATTTTGTGAAATAATGTTAAATCTATGGACAAGATATGTATGTGTACGAAGCAATAATAAATACTGTAGAAGATATATGTATATTAAAACACACAGGTGAACCAACATTTCAGGGTTAACCAGTAAAACGAGACGATACTCGTGCTGGGAAATCGCAGTTGTCTTTCACAATAAGGTGGATACGTCATTATTTTACGCAATGTATGTGTTATTAATTAGTTAATTAATAAGTTAAATGAAATTCAATATAGTAATATCTATTGACAATTATATTTGATCATTAAATCTTTCAAGTTCTTTTTTTCTGCTTAATATGTATATAATGAGAGTAAGATGTACATTATGCAGACAAAATCGGTGTGGAGATAATAGTATGTGAGTGAGATTCTTACTTCTAGAATAAATTGATAAATTGAGGTAATATGTCTCACAATGCTAAATGAGAAGCTAAGTTATTGTTACGATATTTTTTATTTTAATCATTATTCCTGTCTTTAAGGCCATGTATCAGTTATCGAGTTGAAAATTGGATGCAGTGAGGTATATTTATTATCTGGTACTAATTATTTATACTTATAAAAAGAATATCGTAATTTTGAATTTTTTTTTTATTTTAATAAAAATTTAGGATCAGATAGAATATTTCCTTTAATTTCCATTTCATTTTGTAAATTCATTTAAATCCACCTGGAGTTCTCTTCTGCAAAGTGGCTAAGTGCTATCTTTAATACAGGGTTAAATAGGACAATTTCTGCGCGGATATCGGGAATAAATAATATATTAAATATCATTTTTGCTCTCAAGAACATTCAATCATGAGTGTTTTTTCAAAGTGACTGCATGGCACATATATACATATATATCGTTTGATGAACGGTCATGAGCCCTCAAATGAATAAGTGGGATGAGATTTGCCCCTCTCCTTCAACACGTCTTTATATCAAACGTAACAAATTGACTCCAGGTATTATTATTATTATACCTAGAGTCAGAATCAGAATGTAACATGATATGTAGCCTTACAATAAGTGTCAGTAAACAATCTGCATTCTTTGGGAGTGGATCGTCACGATATTTACCTATTACGAAAAACCTTTTTGATATTAAAACTTGGAAATATTTTTCTGTTAATGAATGCAAAGTAGTGAAAGTGATGTATAGAAATAGAAATTCAATAGCCTCTGCAACATGTAAGCAAAGACAACAATTTTCCAAATCTCGAATTCTTATGTGTGAAGTTTACCTAGTTCGGTGTTGGATAAGTTACTCTATTAAAAGTATATATTGATACAGTACACGTTATTTTGCAATAAAAAGTATTCAGTTAAATAAGTTACAGTTCCTTTTCAAAAAAAATAATTAGCTACTGTTACAGTAGATACAATTATTAGAAAAAGTAACTTAAGTTCCTTTTAAAGTTACATTAAATCACTCACCCTCGCTCTAATTAAAAAATTTTTTAAATACATAGACATCAGTTAAAGCAAAAAATACGCGATATGTTCTGGAAACTATAAAGTTAAAGTTACAAGTTACTGTAAAAAAATAACTACATTAAGTTACAGTCCCATATTTTTTTAAAGAAACCACATTTTTGCAAATAATACAAATAACTCATATCTTTTCAGCAGATGTTTGTAAAAAACGAGTAACGGTCTAAAACTGCTTTATCTCAAGTTTATTATTATTTAAATTTAGGCTGTTATAATAAAGATTATTTTGATAAATGATAATGAATTTAAAATAAGACTCCCTCAATTTTGCCAATTTTTTAGTTCTTAGCATTTATGAAAATAAGATATTGGAAAATTTACGAGCATGGATTTATCTTGCACTATCTGCGAAGATGATAACCTTTGAAGGAATTGAGGATATATAAATCGTTTATTTTATTACTTTGAGGTATAATTTATCCCCGCCATGACACTTTTATACATTTATTGAGATAATGGAATTGAAAAATTGTAAAGAATTGTCATCTTGAATCAATTTTCACTGAAATTAATAATTTTGAAAAAGGTCCGAAGAAAAAAATATGATTTCAATGTTGTTTCAGTTCAAGTTTTTTTACATGTTTATTTTGAACTCTAAGTTCGCTGTCAAAAATTATAACTTTTAGAATTTAAAATGAACTGTTTTTACTGTGGTAAATGACATACATATTTAAAATTCCATCTTGATAGCTATATTAGTTAAAATTTTCATTAATGTGACTGTTCAGAATAGTGTCGATGATGATGATAAATAAATTACATTTTTCAACGTTTACTTATAAATAGAATGAAATACAGCTATTTTTAATAATCTCAAATAAGAACACGACCGATATATCATTTTCTTTTGAAATGAGAGAATTCTGCATTCTATAAATATAAATAATTATAATAATACTTTAATATTGCTTTTTATTTTTTTCAAATAATTTTTTCAGTGCGATGCATGATACATTCTAAATTTAAGAATGTTATTTTTAGTAGTGCGGCAGATTTTGTTGTCTCGAAGGTAATCATGGGTCATGTTTACAATTGTTGAATTGAGTGTACTCTCAGAATCACAATTGTAACAGGCGAAAGGTTACTTTCCTTAACTTATCTGAAAAAGATAAATAGCTATATATCTGGAACTATAAGAAGACTACTTTTATACAAACCACAGAGAAAAATTAAGATTTCGCAGTGAGTGGTTGTTTAACAGAGAATAAGAGACATATTAAAGAAAAGGCAGTGCTTGCATGTATCTTTATAATATTATAATACTTTTTATAAGGGTTTCTGTTTAAATTTTTATCTATATTGACTTCTTTTGAACAGAGCTTGAAGTCACTTGAATTTTTGTAAATTTATTTGAATCCTTGTGAATTCTTTTTAATTTCTATAGGGTGTATACAGCAAAAAACTTTGTAATTTGAATAAAATGGAAAATTTAATTTTGGTATTAGAATTGGGGCGCAACACCATTTAATAAGAAACATAATTTAATAATAAGAAACTGTTCTTTTTCATTGCAGAGAACTCTTTTCTTTGGGAGGATGTTGTAACTCTGCTTATAAGTCAGATTCCGAGATTAAATCCACCTATAAAGATTAGGAAAAAGCCAAGCTCTCTTCAATGAAATGTTACGAGACTTTCGAGCTTGTTTATCTTCACAATGAAATCAAATTATTTGATATTAAAATCTTCATGTACACCCATTCTGACTGAGATAATTTTCTTGCATCAACACAAATGTCTGAAAAATAAATTAAATTTTATGCACCTGCATGAGCCATTTGCTCATTAATATTTGCCATTTTGATAATAAAAATAGTTATCAAAAAGATAAATCATGGAGTCGGAATATTTCCAAACCTCGTGGAAAGTTAAACTTCAGCAAATTCGAAGAAGGGTGAGATATTTACTCAAGGAAGCCAAAAGAAGTTACAAAAAGAAGAAAGGGTACTCACGATTTCTAACTGAAGAGGAGCAAACCTTGAGGTTGTAAGATGAAGAGATTAAATTTTAAATTAGAACTTGAACCCAAAAACCTTAATTAAGCTAGGGTCATGTATCAATTATTCAATCTCTGTAAAATGTAAATATATAGAAATGATATTGCATAGAAAAAATAGTGGTAAGGTGGAGATCGGATAACTGATACATATAGTCATAATTTTGTAGTGAATCTACACTATAATATATGTACATTGAATTCATTTATGATTTGTACAATTTTAGATGGGTGAACCAACGTGAACGTGACATATCCATTATTGTTGGAGTCCCTTATTCACCTTGAGTCTTGACTATTTTTTTGTGGGCCAAAAAGTGCATGGAAATGCTTGGAGGTTTGTATCTGAATAAAATTTGCCTTTTATTTACTCAACTTTAAAATAGAATTATATGGGTACAATTTATTGAATATAATAATTTATTTTTCAGGATTTCCTGTTCTAGAAAAAGTAAAGCAGCACAGATTTAGCTGCTCTTATTTTCAGTCTTCTTGAGATCATAAAGTAAACATTTAAATTTTTTATAATTTTATATGAATCCACATAAAATCTGAGTTTTGTATTTATTTAGCAGTAATATATTCTGAAATTTTTTAACGTGTACTCATAGGTTTAAATGCGGCTCATATTTACAAAATAGCTTAAACTGTATTGGCATCACAAATAATTATTACTATTTTATACGCTCTTGGTTGCTATTATATTTGTAAGCTTTACAAAGATCTGTATAGAAATCTACATTGTACCTCATTGCACAGTTTTAAGTCTGTGATAATGAATTATTTATAACATTGAACAAAAATTTAACTCAAATTAAACTCCTCTTTCATAGTTTTAATTATACATATATATAAAAGAAATTTACGACATTTTATGTATAAAGATATTTTTAAGTAACTATTTGTATATATCGAACTTTACTTTTTGATAAAACTACGTTATTCAAATGTATAATTTATTTACTTGTCTTCGAGAAAGTGTGCACTCTGTTTAAAAAATTAAGTATTGTATATCTCACGCCTTTTTATGCTTGAGCAATATAAAGAGCTGTAATATATTAACTGAAGTTGAAGTTGTTTAATGTCATATGTAATTTAAAATACAGAAGAGTTTATGAGTTGTTCTAAAAGTTTTAAGAGGAAAGTGTTTAGTGCAAAAATAAATTCTTACAAACTCGAAATCTGAAACCACATCATTCTCTCATCTATTAGTTAGATTTGTATTTGCCGCCTCTACTTTAAAATGGAGATCAGTGCTGCCAACTGATTTTAAAGAATTTAAAGCAGGAATTTCAAAAAAGGACTTTCAAACAGATTTAAAAATAATTTTTAAGTAATTTAAAAAATTGTTTAAGTACAAGCAAAGATAATAATAATAATAATAATAATAAATAATAATAATAATATCTTTGGTACAAGAAGATTAAAAGATTTAAGTTTTCAAGAGATTTTGGGGAATTTTAAATGCTCAAATTTGTACAAGTCAGACTGTAATCTAGTATCTAGGGGATTTAGGGACCGCTGCGGTGTAGTTGGTACTTTGGTAGTTGGCGGCGGTAGTATTGTTATTGTTGTTGTAGCCGCATTGTAGCAAAGACGGTAGCGAGTTTTTGTTTTTGTTTATATGTTATGAATTATGATATGACAATATTTATGACTGATAATATTATGTAAAATGAGATTTTTGTGTTGATCTCTTCCATCACCCATTCTTTTTTGATGACAGAAGCAGTGTGAAATGACGGAGGTCCCACTAATGCAAGAAGTGCGACAATAATAATAATAATAATCACGAAAGTAATTATATATCTATATATATGTATGGATACGTATTACATATTATTATGGGAGTGGTTTGACTGCTGCAGCACGTACACGTGATTAATACAATTGATATAATTAATTTTAAAAGAGTAAGTAATGATAACGATTTTTGTTAACAAAAGATGACGGAGTCCGTACTTGTATAACGTCTTTGTTGTCAAATTGTCTGTGACAACTTGTTTTAGCATCATTTATTGATTTAGAATCATGGAGTGATCTTTATCTAATTCGACGAAATTAGCTAATTCAAGGTTAACATTACTCTACTTCATTCGGATATACGCAAATATCTGCGATTAAAATGTCAAATTTTGGTAATTTTTGGATTTTTTTGTTAACATTTTACGATGGTCATCGAAAACAATATAACAAAAAGTGGTATTTTTGAAATACACATTAGTGAATCAATAATCGGTTTAAACTACTACTACGCCTACGCCGTATGATAATTATTTGGGCGGGAATCTTTTAGCTTTTTAATTTCTTAAAGCTGATGGAGTTTGAAACTATCCTGTGTTGCCATCAAATACTGTCAATTGTTATTTATTGTATAGGATTTACAATTGAGGTTTTGGAGGAAAAAAAACAAAGCAAAAGCTATACCTTCTCAAATGATGAGAATATTAAAAGTATTAAGAGTGTTCGTTATAGTATCTAATTCAAATATTATATTTTTTAAGTAACATGAAAAAATTCAATTTATAAAAGTATAATAATTTTATTTATTACTACAAGTTTTAAATTGTGTATCTCAGAAATAAGTTTTTTTTATTATTCAGCTTATATGCTAACTATGGAATTGCTTGTAAATTATTACATAAACGTATATGTGCTTTATTTCTTTCCCTTCGTTTCGTTAGATCGCCCACTCACATGAGTTTTATAAACGAAAAGTTCAAAATAGACACAGCTGCGTGAGGCGCCTAGTAATTTGGTATGTTTTTGCTTTATAGTTTAACGCAATAAAGTACACATTAAAAGAATTCCATGGCCTACATTGGGTTTCTATTATACATATATTTCATATGATCTTCTTATATGTTGTGTTATTAAGAATCATCCTATAATATAAGCTATATACAGTCATAGTTATATATTATTTCTATTTCTCAATAAAATATAATAATTTCGTCTCTTTTCTTAGGTGGCATTGTTCAGAACTTCTAAACCGATATTGATTCATATCGTTCATACACAATCTACACAACAATTTTGTCTGCAGTACTAACAAAAAAAATGTCGTCTACAGAAATAGTACATCTCACACAACCAACAGCACCCTCAGGTAAGTAGATAAAAATCCACACGTGGTACAAAAATAGGCCTTCAAAATTTGAGTCTTATTTAATGTTTATTTAATATATAATTTAATAGAAATTACATTGACATTATTTGTGATTTGTAAAATGTTAGGTGGATGGTCCAACGTGAACATGACATGCCCACCATTGTTAGAGTCCCTTATACACCTTGACTATCTTTTTGTAGACCAAAAGGTGGAAATGCTTGAAGGTTTGTATTTGAGTTGCATTTGGCTCTTATTTATTTGAGTCTTATTTTTATTTCAGGATTGTTTTTGAGTCTAAAATCAAATTAAATCTAGTTTATATATTAAATCATGCCATTGCTTTTTAGCTTTCACCGGTTGGGAGACCAGAAATAAATATAAAATTTTAAATGCAAGGGGGCAAATTCTGTACAACGTCACAGAAGAATCTGATGCTTGTTCACGTTTGTGCTTAGGAAAAGTTCGACCGTGCGAATTTATTGTCTTAGACGCAAACAACAGAGAAGTGATCAGAATAAGTAGGCCCTTTACTTGCTGTTTTTCGGTAAGAAAATAGAAATAACCTTCTTAAGTATTTAATACTCCAAAACCCTTATAAACGTGTAAAAATATATTATGAAAAAAATAATATGAATAAATGAAAGGGAATAAGATTTATATGTTATACATCACAGGAAGTATCAGTGACATCAAATCAAATTTTGCTTGGATCAGTAACAGAAAATTTTAGTTTATGTCGACCTTCCTTCACAATTCATAACGAATTAGGTAATGCTGTTCTTCTTATAAAAGGGCCAGCATTCTTGTGTCAATGTAGCTGTGACGTTGGGTATGAGGTGAGAAAATATTTTTTTTTAAATACGAAGTAATCACAAAACTCCATTAATTAATTTGCTTTAAAAATATTTATAATACAGATTCGATCCTTGGACGACAAATATAAAATTGGGATGATAACGAAAAATTGGTCCGGTTTAGGTCGAGAATTGTTCAGTGACTCCGATAAATTTGGGATACAATTTCCCATAGATCTCGACGTGAGGATGAAAGGGGTTCTTCTCGGTGCTTGCATTTTGATAGTGAGTATATATATATCTATATAATATATTTATAATGTATAAAGAAAAATAAGTTCTGCCCTCAAAATATAATTTCCTCATTTTACTCGACAAATATAGCTGAATTATTTTTAAAAATAGAAGTATTATTGTATATAGAGTGAAAAATTGTTTTTTTAAAATACTTTTTATGAAATATGTATAAAACGAAGTGTTCAACATCGAACCTTAGAATTTAATTTAATTTTATCTAATTTTTCAGGATTTCCTATTCTATGAACATTAAAGCACCACATGTTTAGATACTCTTATTGTCAGTTTTCTTGACATACAGTAAACATTGAAATTATTTATAATCCTCTTATACGGATATCTGTAAAATCTCAGTTTTGTAAGTTCCAAAAAATCTTTTACAGGGTCTATGTCTTGCCTAACTCATACCTAGGAATTGCATTTAGCTTTAAGCCTCGTATTCTTAATAAGAGTTCTATAATGAAAGTATGTGAATCGCACAACAAAATATTAATTATTTATAAGCAATAATATGCGGCCAATATTGACAAAATAGATTAAACAAAATTAGCATGACAAATAGTGAAAACTATTTTATATTTTATACGTCTTCAATTGTTATTATAAATGTACACTGTACCTAATTGCACAGTTTGACATCTGTGATAATCAAATAATATTTATAACATTGCACAAAAATGTAATTCAAGTCCTGCAAAGTATTAAACTCCTCTTTCACTGTTTTATACATATACATATACAAGAGCTTACGAAATTTTCTGTATGAAACATTTTTTAAGTGACGATTTAAAACTATGTGTGTTCAAATGTGTACATTTTTTAACTAAAAAATTATATATATATGTCACGCTTTTTGATGCTTGACCAATAAAGATCTGTAATAATAATAATGAATTTAATGAATTTAATCTTATTAGTTATGTACTGCTAAGCATATTTCCGTGAATCTTGTTTAAATTTCCCGCCAAGATTTTACAATATGTGGTCCACTATATATATATATATACCGTATATGCCTCTTCACTTCAATTCTTCACACATACATATACCATATACATAGTTGATTAATGATTATATAATATTTTTGGCGTAACTAGTGAATTTTCGAAAATCTAAATGGTTGGTTAATTGTGTGGAGTAATTAATATATTGAAGTGTTCTTTAATAGCATTTAAAATTTTCAAAGAAACAATGAGAGCCGAGATTTTAAGGCTCTACAAAAATGTCTTGCGGTACGGGCAAGAATTAAAATACACGGATAAAAAATACTTTCAATCCCGAATTAGGGAAATTTTTAGGGAAAATAAGGAATTAAGTGACCAGAGTAGTATCGATTTTCAAATACAGGTAATTTTAATGAAGTATTAATGCTATTAGAAACCTAACCTCACTTTTTTTATTGTAATTCTGAATTTCACTAAATTTACCTGCTCTTATAATTCTTTAAATAACGTTTAATAAATCTAAAACCTTCCTTTTTTTATTTCAGAAAGGGCACGCTTTTTTGAAAAACAGGAGTGTAGTTTAGAAAATGGCTTTTAAACTTCCGAAACTTTTACAGTATTTATCCCTGCAATTTAATAGAATTCTTTATCAAACATCAATACAAAACTCGAGGAATCTTTCACATCCCCTTGATGATTTGCAGAAAAACGCATGTTTTATTCAGCTTCGTTTCAAGTCTTATAAAAGGCACTTGGATCTCTCGAAAGTACCAATACTCAATGAAAATGAACTTGAAGAGCAATTTGTTCGAGGAAGTGGTCCAGGTGGCCAGGCGACAAACAAAACATCAAATTGTGTTGTTTTGAAGCACAAACCTACAGGTATAGTAGTAAAATGCCACGAAACTCGAAGTCAATTACAAAATCAGAAAATAGCTCGAGAAATCCTGGTTACAAGATTGGACAATTTGCTGAATGGGGAAAATTCTATAGAAAATCAGAAGAAAATCTTAATGCAGAAAAGTTCCATGGAAAAGAAAAGAAGACAGAAGAAAATGATGGAGTTGAAAAAATCATTTAAAGATCGAGAGGGACTGACTTGAATTCCACTGTACTAAAAACAAGATATATATATTTGAACAATAAAGTATAATTATATTATTAAATTTGATCAATGGTTTTATACTATGTACTTTATATATAGAATAAATGAAAGTTATCTCAGATTTTCGAATAATTAAATTCAGTCTTTATTTTTAAAAAAACAGCCAAATAAATAAATTTAAAAAATAAAAAAGGTATTGGACGGATTTTAATAACGAGAGTAAATATTATGGAAAATTCGTACTCTTTTAATAATAATTTCTCTTTCGAACTCATGAGACTTACAGTATCCTTTGTTTCAAATAAAATATTTAGGTGCTTCCTTACATGGAATTTAAAATAGAATATTACATACAGTATGTGAACTCTAACAAAAGAAATGATTACTCTATTGTAAAGCTGACTGCAGTCTTGCGTGTATACAAAAAAATTCTAACAAAAAGAAACGAAAATCGTGCGTTGTAACTCTTAATTTCACAAAACTCTAAAATCTCATACGTCAAAGACTGTCTACTTTAAAAACCATGTATTATATGTATACAAAAAAAAATTCATTAGCACAAATCTGGCCGCCATCGTATAGTTAATATAAAAACAAAGAAAAGTACAGAGTTCAAAGTACGCGAAGACCGCATCTAAAGAATGTACAGTTTAGCGATTTTCGTTTATACCGCCTAATAAGTCTATAATTATACTCAATTATAATGATATAATAATTATAATATCACTAAACTATGGTGTCAGCGGTATTAAATACTACAGATACACAAATACCATTTGTACACAATGTACATGAACGGACGATCCCGAATGAAAGAGTCAGTCTGGGAGCAATTCATCGGAATTGGTCCGCACTCCGGGGTACACTTATTTCCTCTCAAATTCCTCAACTGGTTTTTAACCAACGACCAAAATGGCCCCTGCCGCTTTTAAACCTTTTCTTCGGGGGTTGACTTAATTTAGGGGAAGAACCGGAACTTCTTAACCTTCGATTGCTTGCTACCGCGACTGAAAGAATACTATGGTCCCTGTCGACTTGATCTTCGATCTTCATCACTCTTACAACGGGTTGAAACTCGATGCTCGAACGCCTATTTTGCAAATCTGTTGGCGCCACGACCGGCGAGTTGACCCGTTCTGAGAGTGCGCAGTCGACATCACCAGCATCCGACGAGACACCACCTCTCACCCTCCTCAACCTCGTTCTCGGAGAAATATTTACATAAGAGTTTTTCTTACAATTCTCATCGTCAAGAACCGAAGGCGAAGTCGCCCTCACAACAGATCTTTTTCTAGATATTTTTTGCCTCAACTTCGAGAGGCACTTGGTTTTAAAAGTTATTACATGCGACTCGGAAGACCCTGCAGTTCTCCGACGACCTCGATTTCTAATCAGAGCTTTTGTCATGTTGCGCTTTCTCGGGGAGACATTATTCCGCATGGCTCTCCTGGTGAGACTTTCCCTATCCGAGGAGGAGGTTGGGAGCCGGTGACTTTTTTTGTTTCCAGTTTTTAAGTTCTCGTCGTTCCCCGAAGAGCCTTCAGAGGTTTTGGAACAACTTTGCAAGGAGTCTCTCTTAACACAAGACAGTTCCTCCGTCTCTGATGAAGAATTTATCGACAGCTTGGACGAGTCTCTTTGGATGATCTCCTCACTTTCCGAAGACGTCTCCTTCCGGCTCTTCGAAGAATCCCTTTGCAATAAAAGGTCCTCTGTTTCGGAAGAAAGTTCCTTCTTCCCCTTGGATTCCCTTTTTGATAGAATTTCATCCTTTTCGAATGCTTCTATGTCCCTTATCTTCTCGGATTTGGAATCTTCAGAACTTTGACTCCTTCGATCTGGAGTGTTGGCAGATCGATTTCTTCTTTCTGCACAGTCACTGAATGAACACGATGCGAAGGATTTGGAAGCACGTTTTTCTGGAGTCCTGATTTCTCTGTCACTCTGAACTTCACTGCTGGGAACTTGAAGTCTCTCACAAACTTCTTCTTTTACTGACATTAATTGGGACGTTCCCTCAGACCTTTTTTCATTTTCATAGGCTGCCATTTGCTTAGTGTGGAGTTTTCGTCGGAGTTTGTTCCCTGGCCAGCCAGTTCGGTTTTTCCTTCGCTTTCGTCGTTTCAGAGGTGATTCTCCATTTCCTTCCCCACAATCGGAACTCGCACACGATGAGTTTTCGAAGCAAGGAACTAGTTCGTGGCAGTTCTCGAGTAATTCTAGTAAATTCACTGGTGCGCCCTTTGGTAATTGAGTTTCCTCCACGTTTGTCTCATCTGTGTGTGAAAGAAAGTCCTCAAAAGCATCTACGTCCTGTAGCTGGAATTTTAAAATTAAAAAATTTTATTTTTATACAATACAGAAAAATAATTGTACAATTATTTAAATAAGTCTATGAGATTCTATAGAAAAATGAGCCCAAGAAATAAAAAAAAAAATATTAATTTTTTCGACAGCTATTGATGTTTTTCAAAGACATTGAAATTTGACACTTTTTGCAATATTAATTAATACACACCATTTTGAAGAAAATTTTCGTTAATTTTTCCACAATAAGTACATGTAAATCGTCAAATATCTATAAGTTCCAGAAAAAAATGTTTTGTTCAAATACAAAACAATACGTAACTCATCTTTTTTCCTTGGAAAACAATATATATAAAATAATGAAATAATTCCATTACATGACAATCGACTCAATGCCCGATTGCATATGAAATCAGCTTCATAAAAACCAAAAAAATTTTATTTACTTGAAAATCTTCGACAGTCATCATCTGATCAATATTCTTTGCGATTTCTTTTAGATCCTCATCAACATCAGATTTCTGTTTTGCTTCCTTCTTCGAAATGGGTTCCGATTTCACCTGAATTTCTTCCTCAACAATAGCAGTCAAATTCGGCGAATGCTGTTGCTGCTCCCTCTTCCTAATAATAGTAGACATAATCGCCAGGGTCGATGCGTGGCATCTTGGACTTTTCCTCGGCGATCGTCCAGGACCCGAACCTCTACCTCGACTCCTCCTCCTGCCATCACTCTTTTGAAGCCTTTTTAACAGAGTTTCATGAAAATTATCTATCTCATAAGGTAACAAAAAGGGCTTCTGAACATCCGAATCGCTAAAGTAATGCCAGAATTCCTCCCCTACATCCTGTCTTTGATAAGTTTGATACCAGGGTTCCGATCTCGGTATTGCTTCAAAAGAAAACTGCATTTTCTCAATCTCAGGCGAAGGCTTCGAAGGAAGAAATCTATCATTTGGATCCTCTTCATCGTTGCACTCCTCTTCATCCACGTTTTCGTTCCCCAAGTCTTCAATTCCCGTCAAAGGTGCTTGATACCTCAACCGGCTTCCAGGAGTTTCAAACTTGTAATAATCCGTGTTATCCATGATCAGTGCTTCCGCCTGAGTTCGCCTCTTCTTCCTCGCTCGACCCATATTTCCAGCATCCTGAGAATCATCCATGACTTCCTGCTTCACCAGTGTCGAGTTACAAGGCGAACTGAGATCAACAGAATTTATCGTATCATCTCGATCACTCTCAGTATCTTTTGGCAAAACGCTGCTTTGGTCACCTTCGCTTGTCTCGCTGGAATCATCTCGTCTCGGTTCTCCAAACATAAAAGACTCAGCTTCATCACTAAGTAAAGAAAGTTCAGATTTTCGTACGCGCTTAAAACGTACCACAACTGGTTTTTCGCTTGAAGGACCTTCATCTTTCTTCACTTCTTCAACAACTTCTTTCACTACCTTTACTGGAAGATTCGAAGGCAAACTCGGCGGAATCGCACTTGACCTCAACTTGCTTCCGAGAACCTCGACTTTGTAGTAGGCCCGATTATCTTCTATCAATCTTTCTTCTACTGAGAGCCGCTGACGACCCCTACAACTTCTACCTCCTCTTCTAGCAAATCTGATACTTCTTGGCTTCTCATCTTTCGCAACCTTCGAATCTTTCAATTCTTTTTCTTCTTGACTCGGTGTCTTGAAACCTCGACACTCCTTCTCTTCTTCCTCATCGTTAGAAAAAAGATCAATTCCATTATTATCCTCTTTGCTCAAGTACTTGCCCATTTCGCCGTTAAGATCTTTCACCGGAGAATCTTTGACGGATGCAGGTTTAACCGGAAAATCTTTCTTGACATTGTGAGATACATTCTCATTCGGTTCGTGACCGTTTATCCTAGGACTCAAATCCTTCTTCCTCTTGCTATCAATTTCTGGAATATGATTGTTCTCCCTCTTGATAAAATTGTTCGATTCAGAGTGACCGTTGCTCTTGCGATGGCTCTTAAATACAGGCTCATTAAGATCTAATAATACCTTCTCATTGCACTCATTCACTTCTTTTATATTTTCATCTTCGGATTTATCCTCAGAGTCATCCTCCTCTATCCAAATTGTTCCCTTTGCGCGTTTTTTAATGGTAAAGCCCTCGAATTTATCGTACAATTTTTCGCTACTCTTTTCAACTTCGTGCCAAGGTTTGCCCTTAGATCTTAGTAAATGTCCACTTTCGTGTTTCGTGCGGGTTCGTAGATTGTGCGGGGAGTCCAGTTTTAAATTAAGATTCCTACGCGCACCATTGCACTGCACCATTTTGATCTCATCTACACCGAAATTCTTTAAGTCTGCTTTTGGCGACTTCTCCACCTTCTCTGACAACACCGAGTTGCGAAGACTGTGATCGCCGTTCGGAAATAAGTTGCAGTCCTGTCTTACATCGTTTTGAGTGTTTAGCTTTAAAAAAGCCTCAACACTTGCACCGGTGCTTATGAGTGTATCCAAAGAGAGGAAATTGTCATCATTCTGGACAAAGTTTAGGTGCTGATCACTCTGTACGTGCTTTGTCAAATCTCTGTATTCAGAGCGGCATATTTCGCAGTAACCAGCAACCAGTTGTTCCGCCCTGCGAGCACGAGTTGCTGTGGCACGAGGCCTACGTGTCATTTCTTTGCCCTTTTCCTTGCCTGCTAAATTCGTAGCCTCCCAGTTTTCCTTAGTTTCTTTGCTTATAGAAGCTTCCTTCTTCTTGCGTGGCTTTGTACCAAAAGGACAGGAACCTGGTTCTCCGTCCAAGTTTATTCTTGGCCAAGATGGCAACTCGAAAAAGACAGGCCTTGTATCTCTGAAAAAGAAAAGAAAAAAGAACATGTTATAAATCTCCTATTATAAAAAAGAGATTGCGATTATATCGAAAATAGATTCTTGCAATCTTGAAATTTGAAACAACATTCTTTCCACCTATTGTTTGAATATGTATTTGCCACCTGCACTTTAGAATCGAGATCAGCGCTGCTAACTGATTTTAAAGAATTTAAAGCTTGGAATGCTCACAATTAAAATCCTCGGATCTCAAAATCATTCACAAAACAGATCATCTCTTTCACATCAAATATTCACCTGTGATAAGATTCAAACTTGATGAAAGGCGACTTCAAGACTTTGACCTTTAGATTCTTGGTTGGGGGTGGTTGTTTACTCTGCTTGAGGTTACTTGTATCCTTATGGGATAAGTAGATTTTATCCAACCACGTTTGAAGTTTCTCGGGGGCCCAAATAGGAATATTCCAGGTTTGAGCGTTTTTAAGTGGATCCACGGAACATTGTTGGGGCTGTATCAGAGCACGCTCCAACATTGCATCCGCTCGCGATTTCTGTATAAAAAGAAAGACAAGACAATTCGTTAGTAAATGGTAGTGAAAAAGTGTGTATATTGTATAAGGATTGCCTAGAATTTGATTGAATTAACAGAGAAAAGTGAATCAATAAAAGGAAATGCACTCACAGTTCTTTGGGTAGGTTGACCCCGTAGATTCGTGGAGTTCGAAAGGGGACCATCAGCATTGAAGTAAGGTGTGGGGGGAGTCCGTGTTGGAGTTGGGACCTCTATGCTCCGAAGCGAGGGGGGTCCCCCGCTCCCTCCACTGGCATAACCCCATTTACGTTTATCTGAATTTACCTGTCCTGACTTATCGATTCTATCACTGATCACAATATCGACGCTCCTTACTAAAAACACTTCAACCGTCTGCAAAAAGAAAACAAAAGGAACAAAATTAGAAGTTTAAAATAATATTATTATAGTAAATGGAGAAGCAACCAGGGGAAATAATTTTATAAATTTACAAATAACAGGGATCTTAAATTTTAAAGTATTTTGAAACTGAAAAGCTATAATTCAGAATCTTAAAAAATGTGCAAAACACTTTCAAGATTTGAAAGCGGTTTCCGAAAAATATAAATAATAATTTAAATGTATTATCTCTGAAATTAAGACGTAAGAAAACAATTGTTTTATTGATGTTGAAATCTTTAGAAAATCTCAGACAAGAACTAGACTGAAGTCTGAGATTATCTAAAAGGTCCAGGACTTTTAATTTACGTTTTTGAAAAGCAAAGTTCTATCCAGAAATATTTAAAATTTCCTTGAAAACGATTTCACCTCTTATGGATTAGACAAATGTCATAAACCAAACGATCAAAACAAATCCTTCACAATCCTCCCAACTTTCGGAACTTTCGTCACAGCGAAGTTAACTAAAACTGTAACTGCAAAAACTCTCGCAATAGCTTTGCACACTAAAAAATTAAATACGTTGCAAAAATATTTTGAGCAGTAACGAGTGCAAGAAATGTCTTGGCGAAAGTAGTCCATCGGTGCATTTAGAGTAGGTGGCGCATGCTTGCGGTTTAGTAATCAAAGCCACGTAACGTAGAATAAACCAACAACCGGAGAAACAAGAAGGAAAATTAATTCAAGGAAACACACGTGAGTGAAGAAAAAAACAGCGAGTCCTTTTAGATTCTCCTTCTCCTTGATAGAATGAAACAAGAATGTCGCGAACTAAATACCGGAGGGGAATCAGGGCGAAGGGAGTTTAAATTTAGTTTAAATTACGCTGACGCGGTTGAGGATTTTATGAGTTAGCAAGGTTAGCAAGAAAGGTAATCGAGTGCGCGAACTATTAAGATGGAGTTTTAACTCTATGAATTATATTCCCAGAATCGTCGTCGGGCAACGATGTTTGCTGCAGCCGCTCAACAATGGTCGTCGCATTGTTGTCCTGTGTTCTAATTATATACGCACACATACCCGTCGAAGATGCTCTGAATGTCGATCGAACTCCAAAGATAACACGTGGTGTCGACTTTAATAATTGAACATTGGGAGTCGGAAAAATGGAATTAAAAGCGGGCGTTGTCGAGGCGAACTTACTCGAGGCTGGGAAGAGTCTTCGATGGCAGTCTACTGTCAAGCGTTCTCGATACTCCAAAACGTTTTCACAATACTCGCGATGATAATACTCTTCTTTCAAGACGGTTAGGTTGACTTTTTGAAGTCACTTGATCCAATAAGAATTTTAGGGAACGGGGAAAAGCATTCGGGACAGAGGGAACATTTTTTTCACAACGAAAATCACGCAATTGAGAGCGAGTAGCGCGGAGCCCACGAAACTGTCACGTACAAAATGGCCATTCGCCGTTCACAGCTTACTTAGTAGGCCTCGAGGAGGCGCTTAGGTTTTACTCTCCTTTTCTCTATAGGGAAAATAAACTCGGGTTTGACTCGCGCCAGCAATTCGACGGACGGGAAAATCGTTTATCATTTCCCAAGAAGCTTTACCCTGGTTTTTAATTTTCCAAGATAAAAAAATGGATGGGAGTTGTTAGGTAGGTTTTTAAATATAATGACAAGATGGCGCTCGATGTCTGTTGATTTTGTTTGTCAACACAGGCAAGTCAGTGGTTTTGGGGAATGTTTCCGGGTTTAATGACCGAAATGAGAAATTTAAGGGAATATTTCCAGTAGTTTGTTTTGGGTCATATTTTGAACTACAGCGCGCGACAAACATTGCATGAACAATTAATAATATTAAAATACCAAAAAGATACAACATTATATGATTCCCGTTCGAAATTCAACACTTTTAGGCCCTTGAAATAAATATTTTTTCAATTTTAAAGTGAATTATAAAACCGATATAAAATTAAATTACTTCAACTTGTAATATTATATAGGCTTCAATCTTCAAATATAGATATATTTTTAACGAACGACTGGTTCAAGTTTCACATTTAAATTTCAAAAATATACCGAGTATGAATAAATTAATAAATCCCAATCAGAAGAACATTGGACTTACAAAATCTAATAAACCTTTTTGAATATTGGAAAATAAGGTACTTGATATAATTGGAAGCTTCTGACACCATTCGTGCGATGGCGTTGTTCCATTCTCTAACAATCTCTAATTTGTTTATCACAACCGGAAAACGTTCTACCATGACAAAAACCAGATTTCCCGGCGATTTTCCAGCTATTATATTTATCGAGCGTTTTCACATGATATGCGATGAAGTACGCGTGACTTTGGAATTTAGGGCGGAGCCCCCGCAGCGTAGCAACAGTGAGGCGAGTCTGGGCACAAATCTATAGTCCATTCTCCTTCCTTCGCCAAGAGTTGCGATTAAATTTAGCGAAATACTCTTGAGTTCACCAGTTGGACGTTCACCCCAAAGATCTCGTTGCGATTTTATATTGGTTTCCACAAACCCGATTAAATTCTCAAAAACGATGTGCTTCCAAAATCAAAATTTAAAAATTGTACAGTGATATATCTAGAAGAAGTTATGACAATGGGAGTATAGCGGAAATGGAAAAAGGCGGGAATACTGGTTTGCCCTTTTTTTCGTTATATACAAGATGCACTTTAGAAAAAAATCGCTGACTTCATTTTAAGAAGAATTAAAACAAAATTTTGACTTAAAAAGCCTCATTAATATACTATCTAGAATGAATCTTAGGCAATTGTTCAAAATTCATTTGAAAAAGAATTGAATAATCAAATGTCGAAGAGCATTTAAATATTCATAACAAGTTGTGTTTTTCATACATGCATGAAAATTTATTATTCAATTGATCACGTTTGAGTGTCGTTCAATATCATGTTTGTGTTGTTACTTTTTTTCATGTTGATATATTTAATCGGAAACCGCAAAAAATTACGTAATTCTGCTGAAAGAGATTTATGACAACAGAATCCTTGTGAGATTAGTCCCAAAAAGCTCTATATATGGAATGATTTGAAAACTTTGAATGATTCAATTCCATTTAAATTTTTGAGAAATGTTATTGTTTTTAATAATTTACTCACCCCTCCGCATTCTTTGATTTTTGCCTCTAGCTTGGCTGAAAGGGCATGATTCTTAATATCCAAGTAAAAATTCTTTTTTTCCAGTAGCTTAGGCTTGGGAACTTGCTGCAATCGACTGACTGTAAAGAATAAATTTATAATCAGCATCTAAATTTTTTTAAATAAAACATACAAATTTACAATTTCTCATCTAAAAATTTTATCATCATATTTAAAATCTTAATATTTAACATATTTTTTTAATGTCAATTGTTTACGGTGTAATTAATATTTTTAAACCAATTATATAACTTCCAGTTTTAACACAAACATTAATTAATCAAAATAAGTTAAATAAAAATAAATCTAGGAAAACTTTACAAAATTTTAAACAACCATAACCTTTAAATTAAGGAATTTAAGTTCGAGATTTTCCCTATTGTCGGAGTTTCCAAACAGAATCGAATAACTACAAAGCAATACAAAGAGACGATCATATTAACTTAAAAAGTTTGTCATGAAATAAAATAAGTATATATATATGAGGAGGCGTGAAGACTGTGAGACTATTTTTATACAGAGACGATTGCGTAAAAGTTTATTAAAAAGTGTGGATAACATACGAGAATTTCTGCTGGTTTCCTTGATTTCCTTAGTATTATTTTTCCTAGCTGGATGCTGTACCTTGGACGGCGATACCATCCCTATTTCTTCTCAATGAATTTTCTTCTCGGTCCCAAACTTTCCATTCTACACTCTATGTACATCTACTATCGCACCACAACTAGAAAAGTATTTTTTAGTTTCACCACTAACCAGTTGAAGTTAAAAAAAGCTATTCCTCGACTTCATTTTGTATAAAGTAACGGAACATACATATCACGAATTTTATGAATTTTCTCCATATCCATATACTGTGTCTCTGTGATCTGTCTTCCTAATAAAAATACATAGGTTAGGTTAGGTTAGTATGTACAGTGCCGGTCTTAGCCTACGTAGCGCCCTCGAACAAAATCTCACAGCGCCCTTTTCAAAACAAAAATGCTAATAATTATATATTGTTTAGATTTTCAAAATTGTCCGTGACTCAATAATTGTTAGAATTTGTAAATATGTAAGCTGAAATTGGTAAATAAGCTAAAATTAGCAGCAAATTAGATTACCTAATCACGTGATGAAATTCAAAATTACCAGTTACTACATGATAAACGGAAGAAATTGTTTCTGAAGACTTTTTCTGAGTGTTTCGGGTGAAATTAATAATTAAGGGCATGTGTTACTTACCATATAGGCAAATTTAAACAATAACTTTTTTTTCCCACAATTTTAACTTTTTTAAAAAAAAAATAGTGGACATCCCTCAAGATTTATGTATTATTTTTTTTAAAAAATGGTGAAAGATAAACGAGGTTATCTAATTAATAGATAATATTTGAGACACCTTTTTTTAACTTATAACTTTTAACTTTTTGACTTTTAACTTTTACTTTTAACTTTTTTTAAGTCCGATTTTGATTCATTGATTGGTGCTACGTAACCGGAATCGGAAGTTCTAAAATACGCGCGATGATTGGTCAAAACAGATGCGTCGTATATAGATACGCGGGTGACGCGGGAAATTTTAAATATAGTCTATGGTACTATTAATAGTTTATAGTACTACATATAGTATACAGTACCTCATCTCTGATAGTATATACTATAGTACTATAGTAATAAATATTAAATATGTCTATAGTACAAAACAACTCAATGATTATATCGCAAAAAGACAATGATTACACACACATATATATTCAAATTCAACGTCAGTGTTATGCAATATTATATACCAAATCAAGAAGTTTTTTATGAAATTTATCTTCATCAAATATGTCTACAGTTCAAATTTTAGGCGCTTCTGCGGTAACTTCCGATTTCCCATTCCGATTATATAAAAGCTCAGTGGAGGGGGATACAATTACATGATTAACACTATATACACGTGCACGTGCCCAATGACATGTGATACGTCATGCGTAACCTATAAAATGTTATTCCTTATTACTTCAATTGGTAACATTGTCAAATAAAATTTTCAAATATGATCTGCACAAGAAATATTTGTAGGATTAATAACATCAGTGCTATTTTTAATCGAAAAATTCAACAATGTAGGAAAACTGATATAAAAGAGGCTACGGAAGTTCAATTCAAAGTTCCATGGGGTATTATCGCAGGTAAAATGCAATTTACGCGTTTATCTAATAGTTAGTTTTTTATTGTGATGGCTGAAAACCTGAAATATGGTTACATTCACCGAGTCACGTGATTTATAAATGTTCAAATCCTTAAAATTCAATTTATTAGACTTTGCATTTATAATTTTTAGGAAAATTGTGGGGTGATGGAAGCAAGCAACCAATATTGGCCCTCCATGGGTGGCAGGATAACGCCGGGTCCTTTGATTTGCTGGCTCCTCTTTTGAAAAATCGATCCATTTTAGCAATAGATACACCTGGTCACGGTTTATCGAGCTGGCTTCCAAAAGGGATTCCCTACCATGATTTTCTATACGTACACACAATTCGAAGACTAAAACGCCACTTTGGCTGGAAGAAAGTAAAACTTCTTGCACATTCTGCTGGTGCTTTAGCTAGTTTTAGTTACGCTTCTCTTTACCCTGATGAGACAGAATTTGTCGTTGCAATCGATGCCGTTCAGTATAAATCTTTGAATTTCGCAAAATTATCTAATAAAAACAAAACCATTGCGAGAAACATCGATAAATTTTTAGAATACGAAGAGGAAAATTCTCTAGCTCCTTGTCACACAGAGGAAATTGCAATCCAAAGGTGGATTAAAGGTACAAATGAATCTCTGAATGAAATTGCAGCTAGGACACTGATGATTAGAGGGGCGACAAGGAAAGAAGATGGAACATATTTCTATAATCGTGACCCAAATCTCAGACTTAATACTTTGAATGTAGGTTACACTACTGAACTTTTGACGCAATTAGCTGAGCTTATCAAGTGTCCTTATTTAGTTCTGAGAGGAGCAGAGTCAAAAATATCAGATATGTTATTCAATGATGTTGTCGACGTAATGCAGAATAATTGCAAGGAGTTTTCGGTTCATACGATTCGAGGAACACATCATTTGCATATGGTGAATCCTGAAGGAACTGCTGAAATTATAAATCCATTTCTAGATCGATACGAAAATTGATTTTAGTAATTAAATAGACTAAAATTTTAGTGAAGCTTCTATTTTTCAAAAAAAGTAATTTCTAATCCTAGTCGTGCTTTCTTGAAATTTTCAAAGTGAATTGTAATTTATATTTTGAATAATTTTGAACACATATTTAAAAAATGAGGAACTTTTTGTCATGCAACTTAAAAATTTCAATGTTCACCAATGGGGATGTTATATTTATAACTAAAATGTTTCTAATATAAAAATTAAGATTCAACGGTTCTAAAATTCAAATATTTAGGTAAAATGCCGAATTTATTTAACAGTCAGGTTATTATAGTTAGAAAATTAAATATGTAGAATAAATTAGTAAATCGATATATTTATTTTTAATTAAGGTAATTACCATAAAAAGAAATTTGGCTTCACCAACTTTGCACTTTTAATAATAAATATTTTTTGCTAAAACTGGGACATTTATTTCCGATTCGTACAGACTCAAGTAAATAGCCTTGTTTTAGTGAAGAATATTTATTATTGTGAAAGTAAAGTTGTAAACTAAATTTTCAATCTTATATCATGTTTATGCTCAGGATGTTCAACAATTTAAGAGATCTTATTCATAAGTTTTGTTATCTCTAAGATTATTAAAAAGAAGTTATTTAATGATAAGTAATTTATTATTATATCAGTTCGACAACAAAAAATGAACCTTAAAGGATACATTATTTTTTTTATGTAAAATTTATTTAGAGAGCTCTGGTTGTATCATCTTTACAGAATGGAATGTATAGACACAATCTATTTATAAAATTACTTTTTCTTTGTACTTGGTTTTTATTCTATTATCGACATCGAGTGATAAAAATTTGCACGTGAAGTTTATAATGTAATTTCCTAAATTTAACATAGTAAAACAATATAAACACTTTCAATATTTTCATAAAATCTCTCAATATAATAAAAATGTTAGCTGCCTTTGCGTAAGTCTAATACATATAAGTACCTGCCTCTTTCAATTATTTATATTCTAGATTAAATTATCAAAGATAGTAACAGTTAATAAAATCTTAATTAAAGAAAAATGTACTCGTACCAATAGAAAATTTAAGGCTTCCAGGGTTTCCTTGGCAACTTTTTTTCTTGAGATTTTGATGGGAAGATTTTTCTGCAATGCAATTTCTTAATTGAGCTTGGGCTCTGATCCATATTTCTTTCCGGAGAAGATCTTGTTATCTCAATACGTGGCACAACTATATGTTCTTGAGGTCCTGTAAAATTTTAGCTTAGGTTAAGAAATTTTCCAATTTAAAGTAAGGGATCCTGAATAAAATAAAATACATAAAACTGAATGTCTCTGTGTTCCGAATACACGTCATATCCTTGAAGCTACCTCTACGAAATGCGTTAAAATTCATTTAATATCCCAGGACACGCTGGGTAAATAAAAATGTCTACTAGTAAATAATTAATACCTTTTTCTCTGGCAGCAGGAGAAAAGACTTTTCTCAATTGAGAAACTGCAGGAATGTTACTCGAATCGACACCACCAGATCTTCTACTTTGATAATTTTTTCTGGGTGATTTCCAATTAGCAGAATTTGTTCCCTTTCTCTGTTGTATTTTGTTAAGCGCTGTCGTTTTTCCAGACGAAATATCTCCGATCCTAACAGTAACTTTTTGCGAAGAATTTTGGTTCTTTTGAGAATTCGGAAATCTTTTTCTCTGGATCCCAGAAGTGGACGGCCTATTAATGTTGCTTCTCGAAGAATCATTATTAAAATCAAAATTTGTCTGCACTGGATGATTTTCATTTTCAAGTGACCTACTTCTCCTCTTTCTGTATTTCTTCGTTCTCTCCTGAATTTTATTTTCAAAAAATCGTGGAATCTTTTGCGGGAGTTTTTGATATACATTGCATTGAATCGACTCCGAAATCTCAGCCATTGAAGATTCTTCTGATGCAATATCAGACATTGACAAACTTCTCAGATTTCTTTGTGATTTTCTCACCTCATGGGCAATATTTTGTTCCCATTGTAAAAAAGAGTTCTCGCTATCAGTGGTAGTATTAATATCCTTCGAATTGCTTTTTTCTTCATTATGTTTGAAGCGAGGAGTTGCGGCGTATTTTATTTTCTGGGGTTTGTCGACACATTTATTGAAAGAGGAAAACTGACAAACTTTAGGGGAAAAACGAACTTTGTTTTTCTTTGGAGAAGCAGTGACTGTTTGTGTTCGACTAGTTTCCTTCATATTGCGATTTTCCTTGTTAGATTCGACACTGCAGAATGGAGGCATGGGAAAATATTCTTTTCTTCCCCAAGAACGATTCCAACCCTGAATAATTGCAGTTTGATTGCAAGTATTTTTCGGAGCTCTTGACATTGTAGACCTTGAAGATGGAGGCCACTCGAGGGAAGACTCGCTCTCTATATTTTTATCCAGTCGATAATTACTCCTAAGTTGCCTAATGATGGAGTTCAGCTCCACTCCAGTATTATTCAAGTCGAGTTCACTTATCTTTGAGAATTCCGCAAAGCTAAAGCAACTTTCAGATTTACTCAAGTGCTCCGATGAGTAATTATAATCAGTTTTCAAAGTATAGAGAAGAACTTGAGCAAGTTGATCGACAGTAATTTCCATTGAAGACTTATCCAATATTTGTGCGAGAGTTGTAATAGTTTCCTTAAATTGTTCTGTCTGAGGTAAATTTGGCATTGAATTTTTTCTTAAATTTTCAATTAGAGGCTCTAATTGGACACCGGAGATTCTTTTGGAATTGCAGTTGTTCAAAACAGAGGATTCTTCCAAAATAGTTGTCAAATATTCAAGACGACGCGGAACATCAGGGAATTTACTTGCGACCTTAGAAGATGCAATCAATCCAACTCCAGAATCGTAATTTTCAGAGGGTTGAGATTTTGCAGATTTATCAGTTTCTTTGAAAATTGTATTGTTGTTTTCAGAGCAAAGGCCGCGGCGGTTGGAAGAATATGTAAAATGAAGAGATTTATATTTTGTACTTGAGCTGGAAAATGTATTTTCTGTTTGAGATTCGGGATTAGAATTGCAGTCTACGAATTCATCTTCTGAGGATAGTCTTTCATTCAAAAGGTCATTAGCAGGAAGTTTTAAAGTTTCACTGGGTGAATAAAAAGAGGCATCAGAGTCTAAGGCACCACCTATGATTGTTGATTGTAGAGATTCTATGAAGTTATTTGCAGTTGAACCTTCGACAGTGCCTGCTGCAATGATGAGAGATGGCGATCTGCCTCGACTGATCGAAGAAGAATCATTCTCTACGAGCCTTCGGAAATCAGAATCGTCGTTATCAGTTGGGTGAGTTGCTTCCACGCTTGCGAAATGTGTGGAGCTTACAGATGAACTGTCAGAAGTAGAAGGTATGGATACATAACCGTTGTTGAAAATGTCAACTGATTCGTCTGAAAATGAAAGGAAGGAAAAAAAATTAATACCAATATTCCAGCAGTAAATATTTTTTAATTAAAAATTATGATGGACTTTGTATTATATTGTTGGCCCAAAATGTAATCTAATGGTTGTTATTGTGGCCTTTCGCTGTATAATATCATCGTAAAATAAATTGACGCTTAAATAAACATTGTTTTGTCTAAAGTTTAAAATCTCAAGGCCAAAGGCCACGATAACAGCTTGAATTATAATGATTTATTATGTTCTTTATAACATTAAAAAACTAAAATTGCATGTACTACTTAGCTCAGCATTTTAATTTATTTGATAAATTATAAGAAATTTTGCAAAAACAATAGAAATAGTTTGATAAAATGCAGAATATGTACATTCTATCGCAAAGAAGTTGTTGAGATATATATGTGTACTACATATATCGAAAATAGATTCTTCAAATCTCGAAATCTGAAGCAACATTCGCCTCTCTTCTGTTGCAACTTAAATTTTATTTAAAAAAAAAACTTTTATTTACTGAATTACATAGCTCACAAATAGCATGTTTATCTCTTACGAAGGGGGACAAAATGTAAACATATCAAAAAAAACTTTGATCACATAAGATATTTAACATAAATAAAGCAATTTAGTTTCCCCAACTTTATGTTCTTAATAATAAATATTTGTTTTAAACTAGGTCATTTTACCTCCGTTTCATACAGACGAAAGGAAATGGTCTAGTTGTAGCGAAAAATATTTATTATTGCGGAGGTTTGGAGGTGCAAAGATTTGGAGGTTATAACTTTACACATATATTTTGTACTTACCATTATCATTCGTATCATTAGTTGAAGCCGTTGAAGCCATTGCGAATCCACCTGTGGTCCACCTGAATGCCACCTGACTCCACCTGACTCTGAGTCTGAACTGAACCCCTATGTCCTACGACCCTACCTAGCCGGCTAGCCCTCTGTTGCGTTGTTTGACTTTTGTTTGGGACTTGGGAATAGTGCATATACATATATACTAATACAGGAACAAAAGCAACAAGTGTTTAAAATTTTCGTTAGATGATTTCAGGTGTGACTTTTGACTTAAAAGATATATGTAGGACAAAGTTGCTTATTGAAGCTGACGCTTCAATGGATGAAAGAAAATTGAGAAAATGGAGAAAATAACTTGATGGGAAAGAAAGATTATAAAATGAAAACCGGCTTTCAGCAGGAGATAAGATAAAATCCAGATAATACGTAATACTCTTTGTCCAATGTAAGTCTGTCTTAAAATCTGAAAATGAAAACTATATCGATTTTTCAATTACAGTAGTAAATATTTTATAGAAATACGTTATTTTATTAGATAAAAAAAACTTTGCTTTTGCTTTTATCCTCAACTTTGCTAAAAACAATCCAAACAATAAAGAAAGTTGTTGATATATTTCAAAATTCGCTCCAATTCATCAGCTGACTGCAGGATCGTACATAAGTTTCTGAGTACCTGGCGACTTATTTCATCACAAATAAAAGGGGTCAAGGAATATCAATAGATACGATCCTGATATCACGAAGGGTCGCGTGATCGTGTTCCAAGCTTCTAAATGGTTAGAAAGCTTTCCTTGTTTTCCCCACTTGTTCTCTTTAATCCGTCAAGGTTTAAACGAAACTTTGGACTTTAGTTGACTTTTACCAGCAAGTGCGATCTTGTTGCACTTTTTGGTCGTAACGAAAAAGTCAAATTCCGTCTCCGTTATAGATCACTTATAGTTCCAAGGGCCTGGAAAAAATTTAAATATGACATTCACGAGTCCTTAATTGCCCTAAAAATCCCCAATTTTAGATTTCTTCTCAGTGTTCAAGAGTACATTTTGTGAAACTGCAATTAGAAACTCGTCTAAATCTAAGTGTAATTGAGCAACAATTAAAAATATTGGAGTCGTAATTCTATTCGGAGCAGAAGACGATTGTTGACCCGACAATAACCCTTATTCCTACGAAAAATTGTTTTTTTAACTGAATCTTTCAAGCTTTTACAATGTCGGGTAACAAAATCGATATGCAATACACACCGCCAACCTCGGACACCATCCAAACTAAGCCATTTCCCATTAGAGGTAAGCAATCTGTAATTGTATTCATTTCATATTTCGTGAATCGAGAATTTACAAATTTGACGTTTCTCGGGTACCATTTTTTGGAGCAGCTGACATTTTACATCAGACATATGTATCTATACACCACGTGCGTTGTATATGTCATTATATCATATAGTTTCTTCTAATTCACACGCATTATTATTTAAACAAATTATAACTCGTTAGAAATATCCGAAATTGTGATAATTATCCTCAGAATAATCGGATTGAATGTTAATGAAAATAGAATATTTTTGATAAAAGTGAATGTAGATCTACCTCATTGTTTTTAATCTTTTCCTAATTGTTTGAAAAATGGAATTTGTTTTCAATTGTTTTTTTGTTTCGCAAAAAATGACAAGTAACACATACAAACATTTCTTATTTTTCTTGAATTTATTGTATAGTTATTTAAAAAACACATTTACTCTGATCTGCGCCATATTTTTTACAATTAAATTAATTTTACATAAATTCTCATGACTAAAAAAATGAAGAATTCAACATTTTATATCAAAAAGCTTATTATTAGTTTTCAATTAAGTACACATGTTATAAAAAGGAATTGCATATAAGACTACAAATTTGATTTTAACTTTATTGTATCAAAATTTAAGAAACATAATATTAAAATATTCATAATATTACTATAATATATAATATTAAAATTGAATGACGTTTAAATTTTGAGTACTAATTTGTCGATCTATAAATACATAAAAGATGAGACTAATGCAAGGATTGGCGCCATGAAACGCGAAACGAAGAAAATATATGCTCATATGTATTTAATTCTTATGTACATATATATAAAATACAACATAATTCTTAATATATAAACTCTATCACATACTTTGCGATTTAAACAGCGGTGCCAAATTGTTTAATTCAATCAAATGTAATCCTTCGTTTGTCAAAATTCAACTCTATTAATTATATTTTTTTTTTCTAAAGTAAGTAAACTTCACTTCAGCAATAGTAAAAAAAATTTTTATTCTTGCGGACATAAAGTTGTTGCAATTTAATTTCCAAGTACCCTAACTTTTGTGATAAAAAGTGCAGTAATTAGCAAAGTACTTATCTAAATTGTTCGAAATAAACCTAATATCTTCTTGAGTGCTTATTTTGTACAACAGAAAATTATATAAAATTACAATAAAACTTTGAAAACCCTTTAGGTACTTCAAAGAAATAAAATTTGAAATAATGTTAAGTTTGTATATGAATCTAGTATAAAGAATTTATTTTTGAAGTGAAAAATTTATTGTTTCAAATAAAATTACAATTGTTTTTAAATATTTTTGGGTTTCTGATTTCGCTTTTTCTCGAATGCATACAACGACTAGAGCAGATGGAGATTTAGAAATTTATAGAACAATCATTCGAAACGATCATTAGTTTGATCTTTAGAAATTGGATTTGCAAGACTTGAATTATTTCCAGCTAGAGCCAGCCTAATGCAGATTGGCCGGTAGCCAGTTTTTAGTCTTTGGATTGTAAATGACAATGTCTTTTAAATTTCACGATCTGAAAACCCCTGAAACTAAACTATGTAACTAAATCGCCTGAAAATTATAGAGTACAATACAAAACTCGTTTATACGTTCAATTTCTTGCTACTCGAACCACTGAAGAAGAAAATCCATCGAAAAACCTTCAAACAAAAATTTTTCTCATCGAAATATTCGCATATATATATATATATATAGATAGTACTGACCAAGAATCTTGTGAATGTTATATTTTCAAAAAATGAACTGGTTAAAGAAGACATATTTAAGATATGTAAATCCTTCGTCTCTTATCTTTTTAAACCTGTTCATTTATTGAATAGGTTTAAAAAGGTCTAATATGTATATATACATAGTAGAATGTCATGCGCGTTAAAGCGTGAGTCTTTGTCAATAATTTTTGCCTATGATAATTAAAAAAAAAAGATTTGTTATCGTCAGCAGCGATATAAAAGTCAATGCAACCCGATTCTCTTTTCATTGCTGTAACTCAAGAAGATACTGTGAATTAAACAAGAGCAGTATATGTTTCATTCTTGAACAATGAGTGTCACCGGAACAAATAATCTAGAAGTGAGACTTGATTTATTTAAAACTCCTTGAATTTATCGAGAATACACTTGCTTCATTACGCAAAATACTTGGCAACGAATAATTTTTGAAAGATCCATCTAAGGAATTAGATAAATGTCTGCCAATTAAATTTTACACCTAAAATTTAAATTTGTATTCAAAAAGTTGTAGCAATATTTCCAGACTTTCTCCAAAATGGTTATTGGCAAGGGACGTAATAAAAAACCTAAATTGTAAGGATGCGTCATTGGGTTTTCCTCAGGAAGGACAACTGGTAAGGATCAGTCGGGGCCGAGCAATTTCCAAATCTTTTAATCTATAGCAGGCCCAGGTAGACCGTAATTTTATTGAGGTAGGAACCTAAAGGTAGCAAAGTAATTAAATTATAAACAACATCTGGTACGACGTAGGTAGCTAGAAAAATTGCAGGAGGGGTGGACGTTTTCTTAGATTAGAGGAAGGGGAAAGGACCCAGGAGTACCTAGGACGACTTAGGGTATTTACTCTGTAAGCAGAAGATCGTTGACCGCAAGTCGAAACGTACCTAGACTCGAAGAGATACAAGTAAATTGTAGACCGTTTTAAAATAAAAATATCCTAAAGAAATTGCCCACAAAGTGAATCGAATTATATTAGGAAGTTTGAGTTTACTAAGTGCACATCACTTTGTCACCTGATGCTGTCATATCAATCACGAGAATATTTCTGAATGTCGAGTGCGACAAGATTGTAGACTGTTATCACTAAATTAACTTTTATAGGTAAACAGTAAATTTAGAGCTTTAGTTTCTTTAATCATGTCGTGTGAACCGAAGAATCCTAAAATCTCCATTTTTATGCGTGAGTTTAATTTCAAATTTGATTTTTAATTTTTTTTTTGGAATTAATCAAGAATATTATTTCTATTAAGCTCAAAAATAAGTTTTACTTAGGCAAGTGGAACTGTTTTATTTATAATAATTAATTAATTGCTTCTGAATAATTTTTTAAATTAAGGATCTCGTATTTTTCAGGGGAACGAGCCAACTTTGTAAACAAACCTCATGTGATCGCAATGGTAGGTTTGCCAGCGAGAGGGAAGACATACATCTCGAAGAAGCTGTGCAGGTACTTGAATTGGATTGGAATCAATACGAAAGTATTCAATTTAGGCGAATATAGGAGACATGCGACGACGGCCTATCAGTGTCACGATTTTTTCCGACCGGATAATATCCAAGCCATGGCGATTAGGACACAATGTGCCCAAGACGCCCTGAACGACGTCTGTCATTGGTTGGAGTCCGGAGATGGCGAGGTTGCAGTTTTCGATGCAACCAACTCCACAGTTGAGAGGAGAAACTTGATTCGAGAATTCGTCGTCCAGAAGATGGGCTTTAAATTATTTTTCGTTGAGTCTGTTTGCAACGATCCCGAGATCGTTGAGCAAAATGTCATGGAGGTAAGAAAATTTCAAAAATATCTGATAAGAAGGAAAGCATTGGAAGGCATACAGTGTGCTATTCTATGTGAATCAATTCCATTTTTGTCCTGAATGCGATTCAGTGTTCTATATGTAATAAAACTTGTTTCACTTGAATTCTTTTGAATTTGTTTAAATGTGAAGGCATTAAACTGATTTTTTTTAACGATGAGCCTTGATGATCATAAAAATAAGCTACAGTAAACACATCGCAATACAAAAGATTAGAATCACGCGCGAGTCATATATGAAACCAAAGAGGTGCAGAATCAGCATTTTATGTACATAGGTTGATTTTTGGATTTCAGGTCAAGGTGAGCAGTCCGGATTACGCGAATATGAACAAGGAGGCGGTCTTGGCAGATTTTATGCTACGAATCGAGCACTACCGGGAAAAATATCAGCCCTTAGATGAAATTGGAGAGAGCGATCTTTCCTTCATGAAGATTTACAACACCGGCGAGAAAGTTCTTGTTCACAAACACGAGGGCCATATACAAAGCAGAATAGTCTATTATTTAATGAATATACACATTATACCGCGCACAATTTATCTCACAAGACACGGTGAGAGCGTGATGAATTTGGACGGTAGAATCGGTGGCGATTCTGATCTTAGCGATAGAGGAAGACTTTATGCTAAAGCATTGTCTGATTATATTGTTGAGCAGGATATTCAGGGCCTTCGAGTCTGGACCAGTTGGCTGAAAAGAACTATTCAAACTGCAGCCGACATCAAAGCACCTCAGGAAAGATGGAAAGCTCTTAATGAAATTGATGCTGTGAGTATAAGAACTTAAAAAGGATCGTCCATATTCCAAAGCGAAAGAATTAAAAAATCGAATAAAAATTTGATGCAATAATTCATTTTGCAAATTACAGGGTATCTGTGAAGAAATGACGTACGAAGAAATCGAGGAGAAATATCCTGGAGATTTTGCGGCAAGGGACCAAAACAAATTTTCATATCGATATCCGAGAGGAGAAAGTTACGAGGATTTAGTGGCTCGATTGGAACCAGTGATTATGGAACTTGAAAGACAGGGAAATGTCCTGGTTGTCAGTCATCAGGCAGTGTTACGCTGTCTACTTGCATATTTCCTAGACAAAAGTTCAGGTCAGCAGAAATTATCTTTCATTCTTTTCTAATTTCAGTATTTTTGTGATCGCATTTCAAATTTTTACGTTTTACATTTATCGCTTAATGTTTAAATAAAAAACTTCTATCTTATAGATAGTGAGTAAATATGTATATTCTTATTACATAATGCGATCTCGGCTTTATAGAGACAAAGCGGAATTAGATAAGGAAATATTTATGGCAAATACATTTATGTGTTTTACATTAGTTTAAAGCTTTTGTGACAAAACTTCATAAAAATGAGAATATAGGTTTATTTTAATGTTTCAAAATTAAAATATAAATAACCAGAAGATAGAAAACTAGCTGCGAGACTTGTACCTAAGATTTTTATTTTTTCCTTTACTTTCCGATTTAAACTAATAATTTCGCTAATTAAATTCTCGTTCTAATTTCAGATGAACTGCCATATCTGCAGGTACCACTGCATACGATAATAAAATTAACTCCAGTGGCTTACGGTTGCAAGGTGGAAAACATTCGTCTTCCAATCGAGGCAGTCGACACACATCGACCAAAACCAAAGGTAGAAGCAGTTCAGATCTAATACGACTTTTTCTTTGAGAAATGCAGGCAAAATCTTCCATAGTCTAGTACAGTCTGATAATTTGAATGCTAGACCTAACGAAGTACCTGATGCTTTGTCGTCACTTATATCTTAATGTACCTTTCTCTATCTAACTTATACAAACTGTGCGATAAAAAAGCTTCCCATCTCCTTGTGTAACATCGAACATTAGCTTGTAGATCGCATTTACCCCTATCTGAAAATATTTCCTCTATGCATGAACCACTAGAGAAAATTACCACTATCAAGGCTAGTCGACAAAAATTACAATCCTGTGTATAATACAGTGCGAGTGAAAATCACTAGAATAATCTCTAATTTAATTAGAGTTACCACAAAGAAAATTAGAGTCACCTCGTAATTTGGATCGATATTTATACCCAGTGTGTAACTAATTGTAGATAAAACTTAGCAAAATTTCTACGGCCTGGTATCGTAAGATTCCCTTCTGTTCATGAAAGTCTATAATCGAAAATCTTAAGCATTGTACAATAATCAATTCAAGTACCTGAGCTTTTACAATATTTCGCCTGTATATACTTTTTCTTTTCTACTGTATTTTTCTACTGATTTACCTGGAATCAACAACGACTCGTTGTCTTAGAAATTATGTTTATAGAAACATTATAGCGATTACAATTCACGATTGGTGGAGGTTTTTTGGTTTATATTTTAATTAACCTGCATTTTTGGATTTTTGTTATCAATTTGTATTATTAACGCGGTCAGTTTAAAAGTGGTCAGAGTCAAAGGCAAGACCAGCTCAAGTCTTGTATCTTTTAATATTTCAATCTTTCCTTTGACTCTAACTGATTGTTGCTAATATTAGTGTATAACACAATTTGTTTACTACGGATCACGAGTAGATTTACGAAGTGTACATGTCCTTATTAGAATTGGGAGAATCCGTATTTTTGTGTTAATAAAATGTGGTGTTAAACGTTATCAGGAAGGAACTTTTATTGCTTTTTTCAGATATTCTCATCGTTATTCTAATCGAGTGACAATCAGGGTGTCGATTTCAAATTTCTATTTAATATTTTAATATCATTCTTCTTTAATTTTTCTTCTCAACCAGATTATTGTTAATTTTCGAGAGAAAAATTCTAATCTGTGACAGTGATTACAATTTTTAACATTTTCTAATTCCTTTTTTTTTTTTTTTTTACACTTTTTCGCTATTTCTCGGCCTGATCGACACCCTGATAATTGAGATAAGCTGTAATTCCAATCTTCTTAAAATATTTTCAGATTCCTGGATATCTAGAGGAGCGCTTCAAGAGAAAAGGAAAAGACCTTCACACGTGATAACGATGCTTTTGTTCAGCAGCACCTTTGTTTTAATACAAATGAAGCAATATTTTTCGGCAGCTGATTGCCTCCGAGAGTGTGAATATGGGTGCTGAATATTTTCTACTCGTTGTCCCTACTGCATGAGTTTCTGAAAATTAATGGATTAAGAACAAATCAACCAGAGCTCATGAGTTCACCTTTTGTACCGGAAAATGAGAATATAATTTCGGCTCGCTGGAATGGAGAAAGTCTACACCTTGCAGGAACTTAACGGGGATCAGTTTCAAGTTTCGTGGAAAACGATACACGTACATGTATGAATACATATTTACTAGATTTTTTTAAAGATTGCTTTTAAAAAATTTTAAATAACCGCTGCATAAGAGACTGTGATTTATAAGGAGTTCGGTTGGCAATGATAACTTAAGTTAGCCCAAGGTTATATTTTACTTTTTTGCTTCCATCTAGAGGACTGAAGTAAAATTTGTTAAGTCTTAGTTTAGTGTAAATTGAGTAGAATTCAATTTAATATAATTGCCTTAATTTTATTAACATTCAATTTAATAGAAACAATTTAACTAGAAGTTAAATTATTGTTATGACGTGTAGAGGGTGTTCCATAATTTTTCATACATGATAAAGAGCTAGATGAGAAACGTTAGAAACGTTTGTGCCTCATTTCAAAATCTAGATTGATAAATTCTTTCTAGTTTCTTTCTCTACTGTTCTAATCTTTATAATAACCCTTTTATCCAATTTTAAATCAGACCTCTACAGAAAATGATCACTCTTTACATAAATGTCTGCCATTTACAGAATATATTTAATATTTACAAAATATTACAATTACCGTTTTGCTTGGTCAGTCGAATCTTTATGTGACAAATCTCAATATATGGAATTCTTATACATACAATTGTTACGAGATACTTAAATAAAATATTTTTATTCAGTAGGCGGCGATTCTTTTCAGTTCTTTTGATTTTTTCAGGAGAATGGACATCATAGATTTTTATATTTCCTCTTCCTTTTTCTCCTCGAGGCCTAAAGATTCCGGATCTAGTGTTCCTTTTTTCGATCGTTTTACCGAATTTTCTGAAATAGATTTGGAATATGTAATATAAAATATTGCATATTTTTCGAATATTGTAATGTTTCGGTATTTAAAATCTTTTTTTTTAATATTACCTTCGTGGAAATGTTTAGCTGTTCGTTTCCTGATTTCTTCGATTCCCTCTTCTTTTTGCGCCCATTCAAGAGCCAAACGTCGACCGTATAAATGAGTACTTTGGCACAGAGCTTTGAAAGCCACCTAGCGAAAGAAAAATTCATGAACAACTAATTCAAATTTAAGATCTAAATATATTTCAGATCTCTTACGTACGTTGCGACTGAAAAATGTAAATTTAACTTACTTTTGCATCTTTTTTTGTGGCATATTCTACGAAAGCGAATCCCCTATGCTTTTCATCCCCAACCAACTTCTTTGGCAGCCTCACAGCTTTCAAAACTCCAAATGTCCTGCAAGAATATAAATTATAAAGATTTCCCAGAAGCAATTACTATGAGTTTATTATTTAAAATAATAAGTATTTACTTGAACAACTGAGTAACTTCGTTTGCGTTTGCTTGAAATGGTATATTCCTCACTAAAATTTTAGTTCCTGTTTGCGGGATGACTTTTGAATTTTTCTTCGCTGACTGCACATCTGTCCTATTTATTGAAAACATTTTAAAACAATTTAAAATATCAAATTCAAAAAATGTATCTTACCTCAACCAAAAAAAAAGCATAAATTATTACTATTACAATTTAATTTTACTTACTGTAATGTTCTTTCTGATCTTTTTAGCTCGAGGGTTTTCCCATCTAAATCTGTCATTTGCAATTGTTTCAAAGCTTGATCTGCGTGAATTTTATATTTATATCTCACAAATCCATAACCCATGGACAACTTCGAACTTGGATTTTTTGGATCTTTCTTTGTAGCAACTGTTGCATAGTGAAGTGGACCACACTTGCCGAAATACTGTATAAAACATTTACTTATTAAATTTTAAAGTATATTCGAGTATAAAAATAATAAATTCTCTCTGATGAAAATTTAATAGAATACTAATTTATAAATTATAATTCATTTATCTATTTGGAAGCATGAAAAATATACCTTTTTTAGTTCTACATCCGTCGTTGAAAAATTTAAATTTTTTACAAATAAAGTCGTATCTGGTTCAGGTTCTTCATCATCTTCATCTTCATCTTCTTCCTCTTTCTCTACTTTCCCATTAGCTTCACTTTTCTCTTTTACTTCATCTATTGCATTCTTCGACTTTTGAGAAGTAGAATCGACTTTTTCAGAGGAAGAGTGTGAAGATGTTAAACTATTATCAGGAGCCCATTCCAAGTAGAGTGGTAAATTCTTAAATTTTGAGTAAGCTAATTTCATAAACGCTTTTCGAGCTTCAGATGGTTCGAAGAATTCAACAATGGCTGCAAAAAGTATGTTAGATAAAAAATAAATTAGACCTGCCTCTGAAAACATATAAATTTAAATAAATGAAGGTGTAAATAATATTCACCTGAGATTCCTGCGGGCGGCATAACAACACGGCCAACTTCTCCATGTTTCGAAAACATCTCTACAATTTCATCTCGTTTCGTCTGCGCCGGTAAATTCTTAACGAGGATCACAGTCTTCGATCTCTTCTTCGGAGGCTTTAATAAAAATAAATTTTTAATTATATAAGATCCAAATGAGATAATTTAATTCCGATAATTAATTAATGATATGTTATTATGAAATTTGTTTTCATACCTGGTTGAAAGCATCTAAACAAACTCCATTTTCCTCTAAAAATTTCCTTGTAGTCTCCACTAACTGGGTCTCTCCTAAAGCGAGTCGCACTGCCACACTTGTTCCATTAGATTTGTCGTCAAGAATCTTAAGTTAATAATAAATAAAATTTTAAATCTAGGTTTATTGTGTTATAAAGAACTTAACATAAAAAACAATTTGGAAAAGTACTTTTTCTTTTGTGGTATTGTAAGATGCTGCCATTGCTTCAGCGACAGCATCAGTTCCTAAGAAGAGAGAATTCCAATTGTGGGACGATCCAGCGGTTGCCTTTTCTTTTAACTCCTTTTTTTCTTTGAAACTTAAATTCTCTGTTAACAAAAAAATAACTTGTAAATATTTCTCAAAGAACGCCAAAATTGTTTCTCTTTAATTTGGTAAATGCTTAAACTTTTAAAACAATCAAACCAACCATTGTTAAGCAAATCATCAATAGAAGCTTTTGCTTTTCCAGGCAAAATGTGAAGCATTCTCCCATTTAAAATCGAACCATCCAATTCTGAATATGCTTTTACTGCGTGTTCGGGCATCATGAAAGTAACAGTACAGAATCCTTTTGATTTTCTGCTAATTTTGTCTATAGGTAAGTTAACTTCAGTCAAAGGACCTGGAGAAAAAAGGTAATTTTATCGATCTGAATACTAATGTCAAAATTTATGAACGCAGAGTTTGAAAACGTACCGTATTTTTCAAAAAGTTTCGTAACGTCATCTTCAGTTGTCACATAAGACAAATTTCTAAGAAACATTCTTCCAGACTCTGCGATACTTTCTTCATTTACAAGAGCATCCGCCTGTTTTTTCCATCTGATGTCGTCACTTTTATTACCACTGTTTTCTAATACTTCACCTTCTTTTTGTTCGTATTTAGCTACGAATATTTGTTTCCCATCTAAAAAATTATCCAATCATAGATTTAAAAATTAAGAAAAATTAATTTAGATTTGATTAAATCTCAGTATTTAAGATTTTCATTTACCTAGAAAACTTTTGTGTTTACTCAAAGCTTGCTTCATAAGTTTTTCAGTTTTGAAACCTATGTAAGCGATTCCTTTAATTTTTCGAGGTACACGAACCGATTTTAGCTTTAAGGGCTTGAAAAACTGCTTCAAATCCTTTTTCTTGTGATTATAACTTAAACCACGAACTATAACAGTGAAAAACTTGACCGGCTGTTTCTTGGTTTCTTTTGCTTTTTTGAGAGTTTGGAAAGTCTATAAAAAAAAATTAGTGAATAAAAATTTAATTTTAAATTCATTTAGTATATTCCAAAATAATAATTAATTATAATAGGCATAGTATAAAAACAATGTCAAACCTCAAAATCAATTTTTTTCTCAGTGTTTGATTCTTCGACTTCCTTGGAATCCTCTTCATCAGAATTACTGTCACTTTTGTTACTTTCTTTGCTTTCCTGAAGCAAAGTTTGAACTTCGTTGCTCCACAATTTTTTATCTGTTTTAGTAGAATGGTTATCAAGAAATTCAGTGAATAGTGGATCATCTTTATGCTAAAAAGAATATTTTTTTGTTTGAATAATTTTTTTTGAGTATATACGTTGCATGAAATATTCAAATACCTTCTTGATAATTTCTTCGATTTCTTTATTCTTCTTATCCTTCTCTTCCTTTGTTTCCTTCTTTGACTTTTCCTTTTTCACTGGATCTGACACTTCCTTTTCAATAGAATTTGTATCTAAAAGCTTCTTGTGAATATTACTGTCTGTTGCATACTTGCTCCAAGATTTTGGTTTCGTAGGATCGCCTAAAATGTATTTGCAGTGTTTTTATTATTATTAAATAAGCTGATTTTTTTTACTCTAATTAAAAGGTTATAAAAAACGATAAAAGACGTAAGTTTACCTAGTTTAGCACATAATTGTACAGAAATTTTTGACGTGTCGATGAAAGTATCGTTGAAGTAATTCACAGCACTTTGTGCTTCTTCCTCAGTTTTGAATCCAATGAAACCAAATCTTCGGAATATTCCATCTTTTGTGTACTTGAGTTGAACATCAGTAATTGTACCCTTTTCACCAAAATGTTCTTTTAATTTCGTTTCAGTAACCTGCCAAAATATGCAATTATAGAGGTTAAGTATTATAGGTTATGTTAGGTAAATCAAGTTTATTCGTGGTAAAATTTGTTCTTTGTGATTATCAGAAGGAGCACTTACGCTTTTAGGTAAATTCTTTACTATTAAACGAGACATTGCTTTGCATTATTTTATAAATTACAGTTAAAAATGAAAAAATACGTAAACACGAGTAGAAAACCGTAAACGCACGTGAGGAGCGTGTATACTTCACTTGACTAATGACCCTAATGACCCTAGCAACCCTATCTTGATGACCAATGCTTTCAAAGTTGGCTTCCTGCGCGCGCAGCGTGTGTTGGAGAAATTCTACCATTGGCTGTAATATGGCGCGCGATTCAAAATCGAATTGATTTAATTCAATTTTGAATCGCGCGCCACATAACAGCCAATAGCAGAATTTCTCCAACACACGCTGCGCGCGCAGGCAGCAAACTTTGAGAGTCATCAATCAATGATGACTCTCATGACTCAGGGTTGCCAACAAACAAAGTTGTCGAAAATCGATTGTGTAATATCGATAGTATCGTTGATGAATAGCGGTTATTGTTTGTTTGTTTAATTCTTTAAAAACGTTAACAAGCGTATAATTTTGTGATGTTAATTGTGTTCAGTTAGTTAATTAGTGCTTATTTTGTGTGAACTGAAGCCATTTATCAGAGATTTGAAGATGCACAATTGGCGGATGCAATTAAATCTAATGTAATTATAAATAATATTTACCTCCATTGGTTTCTATATTTTTAGTAAAAAAGTAACCTCTAAAATGCAAAGTTGAAGAAATGCATCTTTTAATATCTCTTATACATTTTTCCTCTAAATTTTTTTCGTTGAGGGCCACTGATGAAAAAGGATTGAAATATAAACGTGAAATTCATTTCGACTGAATTTAGAGTTGACCACAGGAAATATAAAGGATAAAAACTACGATCATTTTTTCTTTGCGACTTTAAAAGGCTGACACATTTCAAATCAATTAATTTGATATCGATTTATATCCAGTTGATTTAATTGTTTCTAGATAACTACAACTTTGAAAATTGATATTGCTTCCAAATTTTGATATATCCATTAAGATTTATCAAAAGTTAGATGCATGATTCTCAGGCTTTTCAGCTCATTTTTAGAATGTCTTGAGAATAATTCAAGATGTCAATATTCTTCTCTTAGCAAATCTTCATTTATGTTTTCATTGATATAGATGTCATGCTCTATATAGTATTACAGTATTTCCTCGGTTTCCTGGAATCGTTGCTAGTCTGATCACTTGTCAACTGATAAGGCTGCTAGAGACCTATAGATATCAATCTAATTATCATAACTTCATATAGGATCGAATTTTTTGACTCGTTTTGACATTTGACGTTGATTCACGAATTTCAAGAATTCCATTCAATGTTGTCCAAAATTATTCCATTCTAGAAAAGAAATATTATTTTCATCAGAGATCTTGTGATAAACTATAGGGCAAAATTAATAGGGCGATAAAATCAAGAATTAATTATTCGAAGTTTAGATTTATTATACAGAAAATCAGGTACATAGGATAAGAAAATACTGCTGTGGTACAATAAGCCTTAATTTCTTAAACGAAATTCGAAAATTGTCTAACATAGTATATGAAGATTGTATATAGCATACAATTTTAGGACTTAATTTTTGCATTTCTTCGAAAACGATAGTTATACAGGAAACATCTTTGTAATCAAATTCGATTTTTTTTCTATTTTACTTTGATGTCAAGAGAAATTATTTTCATGAATTTTGCAAAAAAATTCAGTTATTAATCAGATATATGTGCTAACATTTACATATTATGATTAATTTCACTTGTAAAAATAATTATTTTAACGAATAATAATAACATGAATTAATTTATAATTATAGATGATGTACAATAAATATTTTAGATGAAAAATTATATCAATACAATGCAATTACTTAAACTAGAAGTTGTTTCAAATAATTTTAAAGAAGACATTGGTTCTTGGAAAATTATGGTTTCTTTCGTAGAGTTTTTTGATAAAATTTTTAAAACTGATTTTATCCATCAGTCTGAGACTTATGTAGTTATTAGTCAATTAATGGAAGTAACATAAGTTAATCATTTTATCTGAAAATTTTTGTTATACTAAGTTTTCGCGATAAAACATTTTTTTCTAATTTTCGATCGAAATTTAAAGAAAAGTCCTCATCAAAGGGGAATATCACTTCCTTCTGAAACACGTCACTGCGTTAAAGTAACAACGCCAATAAACACGACCTTTAGCCTGTCCTCTACGCTGAAGATCCATCTGAAAGTAGATTTCATTTAGAAAAAAGTCTGCCACAGTTGATGATAAGCGTAAATATTTAGAGAATTTTAATTCTCCGGTTTTTTTAATACTTTTCCAAATTCCCCTACCGTTTTCTCGTCCGCCAAGGGGTTATTTTGCCTGTTGCTTTCTTTTAATTGATTTCCAGACTTTACGTAGTACTTTCCACTCGATCCTCCATCCAAAGAATCGTCCTTTTCAATAGCTTTTTGCAATGCAATCATCAGTCTGTCGAGCAAAAGTGCTGCTCTTTTCTGCATAGGTTTTTGCTAAGATCAAAGAAAAAAATTTTATTCATAAAATAATATTGCAGAATATTCTTTAAAGAAATTAAAAATTGAGAAAACACCTTTTTTGCAAACGTTCAGATTTGGGTATTTTATATTTTCAAAAAATTGCAATTTCGGGAATAATTTTTTCGGTCTTTTTTTTCACGCCTTTGGGGATAAAGATGCTTTTTATTCAATTTTTATTAAGTATGTGTGTTTTATAAAAGGTTATAAAAGGATGTAGTGATGTGTTAGATTTGCTCGAGTAAGCTTTTTCCAATATATAACTACTGCTTTTTCTTCTCCTACTAACTTTCATGTGCATTTTTATTTGATAAAAGAAAGGACAAGAAAATCATAAAGCGATGTTTTTATCCGAAAAAAAAGACAATAGTATAAGTTTGTATACGCGCATCATAGAATATTGCCCAGTATAGTTTTACAGGAAGCTTTTTTATTATAAATCTGCTGCTTCTCACTCACAAATCCCTTGGATTAATTTTTCATGAAAATTCGCCAGATATCTTGCGATAGAAGGGAGGTTTTTCATAAGTTAGCTGTTGTAAATCGCTTCACATAGAGAGAAAAAATCAGAGGCAGACTAAGCTTCCTTTTTTTTCTACCATTTATCATCAAACAGTCTATTTTATGAAAGTTTTTAACATTTTCACTTGCATATATATAATTATTTTAGAATTTACTTGAAATATTCATAAATATATATATATTGAATATATATTCATAATATATATATTGAAATATTCATATATACAGGATTCAAAACAGAATCCTGTATATATGAAATGTAATTTAAAATCTTTTAATTTATTAGGCGGACCTTACTTGAAAGAAAATTTCTATCTACCAGTACTGTGTTTATTTTTCTTTTCGCTAAAATTATATTTAACGAGGATTCTATAAATACTGAATTCTCGAATAGACTTACATTAGCTAAAGAAGAAAATGAATTTTCTCTTCCGATTTCTTAGAGATTCCTTAGGCGAGAAATAAGATAAACGATGCTGGGAAGCGGTTTTAATCTTTTCTAAAGTAAACGATCCTTTTACTTTTTTCATATATATACATTGCAACTATCTGTTCCTTGATTACTTGCTTATGATTTCAAATTTTATTATTTGTTTAAGCAATACAAGTAATTATTAGAAAGTTAGCTTGTTGAGCGTTATTGATCCTTGTTAATCACCCTCACCCCAGATGTATTGAAATAAAGATACTAGCAGAAAAATAAGTTCAAATCGATTTTACGTTGCAGTTAATGAAACTTCATGATAAGGTTTTAAACGATACTCCACTAAATATAGATTTTTCATTGTATACCCTCGTACATGAAATTATAAAATAATGTTTCATAATAATATCGAAATAAATATGAATACAGAAGTCGAAAGTTTCCGATTGGATTTTTCTTCTTCGATTTCCCAAAGGACACCTTACGAGCGAGTCGAACAGTTCCTTGTTCTTATAGGTCAAAGAAACAAAGGCAGGTCTCAGAGGATTTCTTATACACTTACATTACATTATTATTATTACATATAAGTAAAGCAGTGACGATTACTGGTGCATTTACCTTAATATATATGTAATACTCTTCGTATTCATTCATATATTCTATGTTCAGCTCGATTATAGTGTTCTTTCGTCTCGTGATTTTTTTTTTAATTCAGTTTTACTGGTTTGACATTTTGTTCTATAGGTTCAGTTTCTGAAACTATCTGACCACTTGAAGTTGTTTCCATTGTAAGGATTTCATATGCATTTCAAGTTATTGTATATATTGTATAGTAAGATAGTGCTATGAAAAATGCAATATTGCCCGTCTCCCAGAGTGACCTTATCAGTGGCAACTGGGAGATAAGGGGTTTCTGTAATTTGTATTCAAAAGCCAAATTTGATCAAGTCTTCATCAAGAGTCTATGATCAAGCAGATCAATCACCTATATCTTATATAGGTGCACTTACAGGCCAGCCTACAGATCATAAAATGCAGAACGTAAAAGTCTTTTGAATCTTTTGAAATCTTTTACAATCTTTTGAAACCTTTTGAAATCTCTTATTCAGACTTTTGAAATCTTTTGAAACTTGTAACGCGACTTGTCTCGGAATCGCGAAACTACGTCAATCCTTAAATCTTCGCAAGGAATCCAAATTTATTATGCGCCAGTTATTTATAATAAAATAAATAACGATGAATTCCTAGTCCTGAAATACCTTAACCAAAACAACTGCTAGCTCAGGTCATCGTAACATCTAAAGGTCACGGGTAATTGATATTACGGAAATAAATCGAGACAGGATTTATATAAGAAACATTTATATATATTTAACTAACAAAATCGGAATTCTAGAAGATCAAATGATCTGACAATGATAATCATTTGGTTAACTATAAAGTTTATTAATAGAAAACTAAAATGATGACTAAAAACATGAATAATAATTTAATGATTTTAAGTTATAATTTAAATAGGAGAATCGAATTGAAGATTCGATTGCGGACGTATGTCTGATGGGCGTGTTACATAACACTACAACCACATCAGAGATCGTCTTAATTTAAACTCGATAATGAAAAAAAAACGAACATTATGTGACTAGTGACGTAGTGAAGAAAAGTCCTGTCACTAGTCACCAATATAACTACTGAACAATGTGCCCTGCACTTGTACTTCAAATTGTTCGTAGCGAATTATAGAATGGCTGAGCATTCTTAAATATATCTTTATAAATCGCTGACGACACAAAGACAAGCGATTCTCGTTGATTCGGATTGTCCTGGCTCCTGAGTAGTAAAAATACAATATTTGTCTGACGCTAGGGGTTCCGCGCGTTATAGTTGTCTCCTGAGTCCTGAGGCGACGGGCTCTGGCGTCTGGCGGGAGTATTAATAGTATTTAAATGGACATTCTTCCTTCAATAAACTCTGAATCCTTCATTATATCCTGGTGTCTTTGATGATTAGGAATGGCTCGAGGTTCACATGAAATATGTATTCGAAGGCAATTAGATTCTAATAATTAATTTCGAGAGTGCTCCGAAAGTTCAAGAAGTCTTCAACAAGTTGATCACGTGGTTATTATAATGTGGAAAAGGGGTGGAGAGATACGAAAGTTTGGACTCTTCAGTATCTTTGTCTAATTCATAGGGAAATCTTTTTGTAATATGTGGAGTACTTCCTCATATACAAAGAGGCCAGATATCCGCTTTAAGATCAATATCTAAGTAAGAATGGAGTTTGGTTTTGATATTCGTATCTCAGCATATATCACTCTCTTTATACATAACGTTAAATCAGCTTTTACGGTATATCAGTCTCCATCACTCAGATGATGATCCGCATTTATTCGTGTAATTTCAAACTATCGAAAGAGCGAGACTGCCACTTTGACACTTACTTCTACTTTTTGTCTGAAAGACACTATTTCCTTTTATTCTCTATTGTTTTTCTTTCAAATGTTCCTCTCAGAATTCCATTGCAGGAAAATACATTTAAGTATAAGTAGTACCTTTTAGCAGGATCTTGAATAATTTATAATGAAATTTTCTCAAATTTTTTAAACGGATTTTATTATATTTTCATCCGGTTTATTTTGAAATGCCCGTGTAAAAATTGTTGTAAGATGACCACTTTTTTCAGTATTTTAAATGTTACGAAAATGATTTTGAATCTTTCAAAATATCCTAAAATCTTTAAAATTCTTTGAGGCCTTATCATATTCCCTATATTTTGTGAAAATATTTTAAATTCTTTAGAATATTGGAAAAAACAGATTAATGAAAGTTACTAAAAATCAAGGGGGATAAGATGTTGTAGTCTATTTTTACGGTAATGTTGCAAAGGGGTGTGATCAGAAGTAATACAATTTTTTAATTATTAGTTTGATTAAAAATCTACTGAAAAGTACAGCAGATATATGAGAAAAAGTTTCTTACTTTGTTCGTGTCACATATGGTGTCACATACCTCTGATCGATGTGTAAAGTTTAAAAATAAAGTTCAATATCTAGATATCTTTGGTAATTATGCGAAATCAATAGAAAATATTCTATCTTAGAAAAGGATACAAGCATTACAGGATATATAATAATAATGATTAATGATAATTTTATAAAAATGATAAAGGTTGACAGAAAGGAAATATTGAATTGATATATTGATTCATCGAGATATATTTACATCAAGTTATAGACTAGAGGAGTTAACAGTTATCGTTGGTTATAGAAGAAACCAATCAAGAAAGATGCGAAAAAACTTTCTACGAATTAAAATAATTTGTTTTCTAATAAATGGTAGATCGTAGACGCGGATGGTAAATAAATCAATAGAGAATATAGCGTAAATGAACCTTTCTGGAATAAATTTACATTAACTTCCTATTTTATGAGAACTTCTTTTAACTTCTTTGAAGTTACAGGTGGCAAACAAACCGGAGATTGAGGGCAACTCTGGAAGCAATTGCGGTTGACGTTTACCGTTTGCTGGCAATTTCTTGAGCGATGACTTGATGGGCGAGGGCGTATGGAAATGTCTCTAGTAAGTAAACAAGATCCAATACACATCGGATAATAATTAACCGCACTTCGCTCAATTTGTAGTTATCGTTTAGAAGCAGTCCTTATCGGATGAATATTGACTCGATAATTAACTCGTTAAACTATATCCGAGGAACGCCATTACATCGAGTTAGTCAGTGATGACTATTTCTACAAATAGATTTGTTCATTCCGGCTGATTTTTACACTTTTTTGATTGTCAATTTAAATTGACAAATTTTTTAATCCACTTCAGTGAACAAAATAGATATTTGAGGCAAAACTATATTCCATTAGTGTTGCTCTCGAAATTTTTATTAGTTCCTATATAACCATTAAAAATCGTTTGAATTTTAATTCAAATTAAGCACCTCTACAGAATTACAGATTATTTCGACCTATTTATTTATTTAGAAATTTAAAAAATTATTTAAATGTCATTTAGAATCATTTTTACAGAGAAATTAATCTGAAGATTTCGTTGTACAACAGAACTCATTATATCAACAGAAACATTATATTGTTTCAAATGAAATTGATTGCAGTAGGTGCAAAATAAAATGGCAATCAATCTAGACCTTGCTCTAAATTCATGTTGAATCAATTCGATCGATAATTCGACAAATCCTGATAGATCAAATACTTTCACACACTTTGAATGGTTTGAAGCGGCGTAATTAATCCTGCTTTGAATGGTACTGGCGATGAATTTCACGCGGATTTGATGCATTTTAAAAGATTTTCTCAACATTGAATCATCTTTTAAAAATCGGTTTCAACTGATAAATTGCATTGCAGTCACATTTTTCAACAGTTTAAAAATTGATGCGTAACTTCAGCCATAATAAAAGTACCATTAACTGAATAAATCATTTTTTACATGCGGTCTATGCAATAAGGTTTTAGAATCATGTTTTATGGTCGGTTAAGAGGTGAACTGAAATTGTGTATCATGCTGTTGATAAAAAATGCCATAAAAATCGGTACAAAATTCGTATTCTGGGTTAAGAATTAAATAGTGTTTTTTACGACATCGAAAGAAGGTTCATGCGTCAAGCGTATATAGGCAAAAGTAGATAAAATTTATGATGCATTTTTATTAGACTAAGCAAAATCTCATCAGAGGATTTTGATATCAAAAGTGTTTACAATATCCTATCTCAATTGATATTTCTGGTATGTGAATTTATCTGCTTGATATATAATTCCAAGTACTAAAATCGTGGATGTTCAATCATGTAATACGAGAGCATCAGGATGTTTGTCATTTGAGTTACGCACTATACTAGGGTTTATTCGCTTTTAGTAGCTTAAAGCCACCACAGGAATATTGCGCTCTTATACCTATCAAAGTCTTTGTACCAAAAATCACTAATCGTAGTAAATTGATTCCCTTTGTTTTATTTTTCACTCAAATATTTCTCGTAAATTCACAAGAAGATATATAATGAAAATATAGATAGAAGATGTTCAAAACTCTCTTACAATCCGGGTTATCAAACTGTAGTCGGGTCCAAATTGGGTTCTAACTACTTTTCGCCCAGTTTTTCAAAATTACATCACAAGTCTACTTATTAAGACCTGATTAGATTCCCCTTAGTGCCCAAATTAGGATGCTACATTATAGCACACGCACAATTTTATTGTAAATAAAGCAACCCTTCTGGAGCCCTATTAATAGCACCAGTTTAGAATTTTAGGAAAATTATCCCATAGTTTCCCTGATAGCACCCGAATAGCATCCTATACTTGCAATGGGATAAACATTGGGGCAATTTCTACATGGGAAATGTAAAGAAACATTTAATTATGTCAACTAATTTAGTGAAAGCTTATCTGGATGTAGGAGAAAACTAAAATAGAAAATGGAAAACTACGTCACAGGGTGGTTAGTGTGGAATAAATTTTAATTGAACTTATTTTCGTAAATCTTTTTTAATTATACAGAATATGCGTAATTATGCGTACGTTATTATTTCACATATAGGGGAGATTATAATAAAAGGGAATATTACAAGTGTATTCTTTTTGACAAGAATACCGATTAAAGCGAAATTAGGACAGAGGGTGGGTGTTGGACTTAACGGTTTTCAATAGATGTTTTAAAAAGCGTTATGGAAATTCAATTTTAATAAATTGCTCGCGAAATTTTCTTTCAAAATTAGGTTTATCTACTGTTAAAGTTGAAGTATATTAAACCTGCGACTTATTATGGTGGTTTATAAACGCTCCTCTTTTTTCAAATAATTAATCCATTTGATGCAAAATGACGAAAATTCATTGTTTTATTTAATGAAACTGTTTCGTTTTCTGTTTTAAACTATAATTTTAACCGTTTTACAATTTTTAGATTTTATATAGATACAATTGAAACGTTAAAGTATAAATTTTCTTTTTTAACGCTCTTGGGCCTACACTTTAAAATAAAAAAGTATCTGTTAACGTTGTAAAATGAGCTTCCGGGGGGGTTCCTACCCTTCGCATTGTTGGTAGCCTATTCAATTACTTTCGCCTTTTCGATGACGAATTAGAAGCATTTCGGGATCTTTTAAATTGATAATAAAAAGGTGTAACCATTATTAGAGCAATCTCCGCCTACGACGAAAAGAAGCTTATTATTCATTTAATGAAGATGAATAGCCTATCAGTTTTCTATTAAATTCATTAACGTTAAGTGTAAAATCTTTATTCGAATTACAGGGTAAAAACTACTTTCAATAAAAATTATCTTCAATATGTAAAGTCTATTCAGAATAGGATAGGCTTTGTTCCCTCTTTGTATATCCTTTTATTTCGATGCGAAAAAATCAAATTTAAAAATGTTTAAATTGAAATAAAATTACCCTTTGAAAATAATCCAAATAAAAGAACGGAAACTTCAATTTATTCAATAGGTTTTATTAGGCTTCATCACCAATTCTAATTCTCAAATATATAATTTTCATTAATTCTCTTTATTTTTGCAATGCATTATCGCAACATAACTTAAATTGATGTTAATTAATGTTAAGCTAAGTTATGAGATAATTAGAGTGGAATGATCGTAACACATTTTTGTTTGACGTAGGAGTGCATTGAGAATAATGAATTATATATGTGCATCGAGTTTAGCGAATTAGCTAGAAATCTTGGAAACTTACCTAATTGCTAAACTAACGAACAGTCTTAGCAGAAATTAATCACGTTTCTCTGAAGCGAAAAAATCACCACAAGTCTCATTACACTCAAATAACAGTTGGAAAGTCGATGGAGAGTGATCAAGTTTATAATTAAACGCCTCTCATTTGTGTTTACTTTGTTTTAACATACATCAAAAGAATTTTATCTTAAAATAAAAGTTTAGTAGGTAATATATACAAATAAAATGCCGAATTGATTATATAGAAAGAATTTCTGGATACGATTTCTGAAATTGAATATACTTAAATGCTTCATAGCTGATATGTTATTAAAATTTTACGTGCATGATTGGGAATCTCGATTAAACTTGAGAACAATAAATTGAGAATATAGCGTAGGTTGCTTTGCAACGGTATTATGGAAATTTTTGAAACGCATGTTTGAACGCGAACGTGAGACGGCACTGCATGCATCTCAAATGAAAATGTCGCACATAATTTGTATATCTATAACGTTACTCACGTTTTAAAGCAACTGAAAGCTTTGCAAAAATTAAATTTTCTTATTCAGAGAATTAATGATATAATAAATAAGGCAAGTACGACAATAAATAAAAGTGTTTTTCATATCAGACGCAGATATAGACATTAACTTTCTACATTAATCATATTTTTTCACTTCTGTAACTTTTTCTATTAAATGCTAGTTTCTCAATCATCTGTATTTTCCCGAGTTACATGGAATTATAATCAGAAATTTTATGCTTAGGAAGTGGTATAAAACAATAATACGATTCAAGGATTCAATTATTTTCTATGGGAAAATATCAAATTCATGTTGGTGGGATAATAAAGAAATTTGATATTGTGAATATAGTTCAGGAGAAGATTTTGTTGTAAGAAAACGTGCGCGATGACGTAAAAGATAAAAACATGCATTTAGTGTAAAGGACATTAAACATGCAAAGGACCTTCAGGTCAGAAAATTGAAGTTAAGTCACTTTTTATTTCTCTGAATAATGTTTAATTAAATTTTCTCGTCACAATTCATTAGATTTAATTTTGAATGACATTGAAATTTAACAATAAAATATAATTCTGATTCGAGCTAAAGAAATTCTGTATGCAATGGATAAACTTCAAATGAGCAGATAATTCCAGAAATTGAACATAGGAGCTTCAATGTCATGACTAAAGTGAATAATAGAATTTGAAGATTATTATATTTCATAATAATAATATTAAGCCAGTAATACTACAGGTAGATTTCCAGATGATAAATGTTTAAAAGTTTGCGAATTTTGCAGATTAACTGCACATGAAATTCAATTATAGGCATACATTTCAGTAATACTTATTCTGAAAATTACTTTGTTACTTTAATTCTTGATTTATTACCAAAGTTTATAATTCACCAGTCGACCACGTGGACAATATATGGGCATATATTGGCAATTCAACTCACTATAAACACAAAGAAAGTAAAATAAACATAAAATCGGATTTCAGCTAAAGGTTACGCTATTTACCGGGTCGCGGGGTAAAAAAAAGCCCAAAATTGAACCGTCGCATTGTAGAAAAGGATATAAAATTTTTTGGTTCGAGTGCATTCGAATTCTGATAATGTTAAAACTTACTAATTTAAAAATATATTTTTATGATATGTAAGTAAACGAATAACATGAAATAAATTTGTAAAAATGAAAGTTCATACAAAGTTTCTAAAGGGGTGAGAAGTCATTGCGCTCCGGCTAAGCAATTTTATATTCCCTTCTAGGATGCGGCGGCGGTTCAAGTGGTAACCGTAGTTTATGGACGATAACGAAATAACATTTGCATAAACCATATCATGAATTTATCAGAAAGTTTAAGATGAATACAATTCTGTATCAAGGATGTCCATTTAAATTTTGATGCCTGGAAATGGTTATTTTATTTGCCAAGATGAGAAAAGGGGACAAGATGAAAAAAAAGAATTTCTTGGCTACATCGAAATTGAACGTTCTTGGCATAAGAGGTGCTAATAGTAATTTTCGCGTGCAAATAAAAAACTCTTATTATATAAAACGTTCAGCTATATATAATATTTAATAACTTTATAATTTATATTTTTTACCAGTTGCAATTTGAATAGTTTGGCATTTGTAAATTAATTTTATATAAATTGTTTTTAATTATAGACTGATCTAAGATCATTTTGTATATAATGGGTAATTTAATCAATCTTTATTTATTTACTTAATAATTAGAATAATACAGGATGGCACATATAAGTAGCGATAAGTGGATAATAACGAAAATTGGATTCCAGGGAGTAATATATGAAATGATCGTGTAATAAGTACGTATTATACAAATGCCAGAGTCAAAAAGTGGCTTAATAGTTAATACTCGCTTTTAAAAGCTTGATTGTATAAACCATCGGAAAATTTATTGGTATATCGATGAATGAAATTTGATATTTAATCCTTGCTCGAAATATGCTTCCATTCCATGAATTTCATTTATGTTTCAACGAGATTCGATAATTTTAAGGATCAACTTATTAAATTGTTAGCTTTTATCTGTTCATAATATATTCACATATTTACATGTAATTTTATTTATATAATTTTACGTGTGTATTGTACATGAAGCTTTCTTTTTTAACTAATGTCAAAATAATAACTTTTTAATTAAAAATTAAATTCAACCTTTAAGTATATATGTGTTAAATTATAGCTTCAATCATAGATTAAATAGATTTCTTTTATATAAATCACCGCGCGCTTGACGAAGAAGAATGCTTTATAACCAGTTTAGTAACTTATCTTGTTATTATAAATGAGTTATTAATAATGAAAAATTAGTGTAATGAAATTATAATAACTAAAATAAATAAATTACCTGATTGTATTCATCCACCGGGTAATCAGAGTAGTCGATAGAGTTAAATTCTGGATCCGAGGTGCTTCTTTTATAAATTGTGTGGCCAAAAGTTTTAGGGACCATTGCCATTATGGTCATTAAAATTAGGACATTCAAAGTCGTCCCCATAATCGCCTTCGTTATTCGTAAATCCGTAATGCCTCGTTTTGAAAGCTTCTTCCACAATCCACGAGTATCACAAGAAGTTATATTGTTCTCTTGGTCGCAATCACTTAAAGTCACCCGAAAATATTCTCATAGAGATGAAATTCGAGAATCTTAATTTCTTCTCACTTTTTTCAATACTTTCCTCTCTCTTTTTTCTGGCACTATTTTTTTACTTTCTCATATGAATATAATTATATGTTAACACGATTGAAATAACTTTTCATTATTTTCAAGCACCAATACGCAGTCTTCTAAAAATTTATTATCCGTTTGCTCTTGTTAAAAATTTTCTTCTATTTCTTAATCTCGATGCAAGCGATCTTTTTGATACTTGTTACCATTTGCAAGCCACCCTCTTCGTTATCGGGAATGCAATGTGTCGACAAGCGTTCCTATCGCACTCTTCTATATACTTTCCTCTACTTATGGTGGGAGCCGCGCAAGCGTGAAAACTTCGGACTGTTTACATTTATTACTTGCGTAGACTTTTTACCCCTTCTGGGAGGATTTTTTCTTTTTCTTTGATGAAGTATGCCTGACAGGATCTGCAATTTTTGAAATTATGGGTTTCTTCACATAGAACAAAATGTAATAGGTATGTTACGGTTTTTGAACCTTTACAATCTGTGGTCGCATTTGATGATAGAGCACATTTCGACGATTAGAGGGATTTGAACGCTTTTCCTTGTCGTAGGCGAGATTTTAATTTATTTGTCTTCTCTCCTTTCAAGTACTCAGTGTAAATCTGAATGTACCAATTTTTTATCTGCCAATGAAACAAAATAGCAAAATATGTACATATATATATAACGTAACAATCTCTTTGTTTTATTTATTAATCTGATTTAGTCTCAAAAACAATCCTGTTATGAAAACTGTTTCTATAAACTGAAAGTCTCGAAGTGAACGTATATAATATTTTATGATAGAATACTTATTATATAATCTTTTGCTTTCATCAATTATTCATTGAGATGGTCAAATCCATGCTCTTCATCAGACATTTATTTACAATTGCGTATTATTGCATTTATGTAAAATCATTTCTGATTGTGTTGTATAACTCAGAAAGAGAATGTTCTTAAAATAAAAGTAAACTCGGTTGGAAGTTGGAATACAACTGCGACGCAAGACCACGCCAGTATTTGGTGAAGTACCGTGCCAGTATTAAAAGCGGTACTTATTCAGTACTACTGAGCCATGTTCAGATTTTACCAGCACTTTATTCCTGAAAAATAAAAAAGCCTGCAAATGTCATGAATCCTTGTAAATTACTTGTTGTGAATTCTGTGTGGCATTTGGTGCCGGACATGGTTAGTGTCTCTGGGAGTTTGCCAATTACAAAGTCAGCGCAGAAGATTGCAGTGGGAATACTGAGAGGTCTCGGATTATTGCTAAGATCCTTTTAATTTCTCCACCATGATCTTGGAAGATTTATCGACTCGTTTTCCGCACATCTACTTTCGCCAAAATTTCGCAATTGAATTTATCATGGAATTAGACAAATTTTCACTTTTTTTGTATGCATCCTATTTTAGATTTTTTTTTACCTTTTTCAGTTGGTCCAAGGCATTGCAAATCAAATAGGAGTGTATAACTTTAAATCACAGAATTGATCGTTGATGAAATAAGTTATTGATGTATAATTGAGATATTTAGGTTTTCTTTTGAGCTTCCACCTTTTTTCTGCTTACATTTTTTTGTTGAATTGGTACTTAATGTGGGCTAAACTATTTTTCTGTTTAGGACAATTTTTTTTCGACTTACAAAAAATAAACCCTGAGTTATTCGAATTGTCTCTTAGATCCTTATGTCTATGTCATTATAGTTTATCACACTCGAGATTTTGGTTTTTCGGCAAAAAGTTGTTGTCCCAAATTTTATCGCATTGTGTAATTGATCCACAGCGCGATAATTTTTAATTTCGTTTTTATCGTGTAATATTCTGCTTCCGTTCTTTTCTCTGTCAAATATTCAATTGGAAAGGAACCATAGACAAATGCTACTCGAAAAGCCATTTTAATTAAAAGAATTCTACTCGCTGTTGAACGAGCACGTTTCACCTATAATTAACGGCTAATAAACATTCTGTCTAGCAGTGTCGTTCGGACGTGACAAACGAGTTTGCATCCTCATCTTTCCGATTCTTAATTATCGTGCTCTTTACGCAAAGTTGAGTCTGTTAAAACCTAAAAGTTAAAATTATTAAGGTTGAAGATAATAATTAAATTCTTATAAAACTATAGTTTTACTTAAACTGCGTTTATTTTGATCAATGAGTGATATACCATGCTTAATTTTATATTTTACTGTCAACAAAATTTATTTCGAAATTAAAAGAAACCACAAGGAATTGAGTTCATCGAGCAAGCATGAGGTCGATATCAACCCACACGGGCAATACGAGAAATCATCATTATAATCCCAAGCGAGAAATCTATTGATTTTTCAAAAATCTATATAGGAGCCTCGGGATATTTCACATTGATGTGTAATAATAGTAAAAAAATGTGTAGCAAGATATAATTTATCAGTATTAATATTACAGTTTTTGCTGTTATATTAATATCAGTTTAAAATATTCCAAATCAGAGAAATGCGATTTTGATACTGCCTCTTTAATATATCAAACGAAAAAATTGCTAAAAGGGACAAAAGTATATCAAAAGGTAAAAACTCGCATCAACGAATTTTTTATTTTCTTCTTTGAGATGTGAAATTCGTAAGACAAATGAAGGTTGATCCGAACGAATCCTGTTTTGGAAAACCATAAAGTTTTGTTTAATGAACCATAATAAAAAGGTATCTGTATATTAAACATGCAAAATTTCAATTGAACGAATGTGGGATGGATATTAATGATTAATTTTACTAATTTACGATTATTCTGTCGAAGTGAAAAAAGGTGTCAGCTAAATTATGAATTATTATATTATTTTTTTTTTCAATTAAATTGATTGGGGTGTTTGTTAAAGGTATTGATTGGAGCATAATTCACGCTATCAAAGTCCAGTTTCATTTAATGAGAAAAGCGTAGTTGGAATATGTTTTGTTTTTGCAATTTGTGATTATGACGGAATGACGTAGTCGATGATATTCTGTCCTTTGCCTTTTCTCTAATTCGTTCTTTTTTATTGCAATTTTGATAGTCATCACACCTTTTAATTAAATTTGTCGCTCACGTAATACGCTTGACTATGTTCAATTGATTGTTAAAGGCAATCCGCTGTTATACACATTCGACTTGGTTCAAGTATCCTTCATCTAACGTAAAGTGCTAGGCGCCGTCGTGATCGAAGAAAGACATTAATTTTTATAACCCCGCTCAGAACGGACCGAGAAAAATATTGCCTTCGATCAGACTATTTACCACAAATTTATGCCACTTTTTTATTAACACTACAACTAAACTTTATTTACTATGCATTAATACATTTCAAATAAAAATAGGTAATTCAGAATAATTCCAATAATTTAATGAGTGGATAATTTTAATAATAATTTAAATCTCTTAAAATCACTTGGAATTTCTTGAAATTCCTTTAAACTCCTTAAAATATCTTGAAATCCTCAAATTGGAAAGAAACTATTATTTCAATTTGTGTTTATTTTTTATGTTATACCTATTGCATTTTTTCGCGAAAATTCCAGATAGATGATAGATCGGTACTATATCAAGAAAATGATATTTAATAAATTAAATGGCGCATGGGTATATTAAAAAATCATTAAAGGAGTTTTATTTACTTTTCGATGTGATTTATATATTTTTGATAAAAACTTTTTTACATACAAATAAAAATAAGAAAGTAAATGTCAGTTATGACGGGAGTCGGTGTTTGCGACGTTGGAAATCAATCAGAGCATGAAATCGCTGCTCTAAGAAAGCTAGTACGTTAGGGGATAATGGAATCTGGGAAAAGGTTTGCGATTAAAGGCTTGTAGCACTCAACCACCCGCTGATCTTTGCAACTTTAACTATTCGAACTAGAAATATAACATTCATTCTCCCCGCGTTTTTCAAAAGAACAAATATCTTGATTTTTAGTAACTTCCGGATCATTGGTCTGTTAAATTACTATCTTTCTAACAATTCTAATTCGTATTTTGTATCTAAAAATGAAAATAGATTCTTCATAATAAATCCAATAATGTTAGGATGGTTCTAAAAAGGTCCTTTTTGAAGCATCAGACTATATTTCTAACCATTCTAATTCGTATTTTGTATCTAAAAATGAAAATAGATTCTTCATAATAATTTCAATAATGTTAGGATGGTTCTAAAAAGGTCCTTTTTGAAGCATCAGACTGTTCTTTGATTTTTTTCATTATTTTGTGCTGGGACAAATAGGATGATAGCTATAATGGTTACAATTTATTATTTATGATAGTTTTAATAATTTATCTTTTCGGATGATGTTTACAGATACTTGGAAATTACAATATTTTTCTACCTCATAGAGGAAGCTTATTTATAGCTTTCATGGGAATTATTATTTATATCGAAATGGTTTGTAGAGAATCTTATAGATATCGACATAATTTCAAAAATTTTAATTTTTCAAGATTGAACCATAGAAAAGAGTTATTTCAAGTATAAAACCATTAGGGATTCATTAAACTCAAATAAGCAAATCATATTATGTATTTGCTAAATAACGAGGAAGCGAAGTCAAACGAAATGCTCATTTAATAAGCACCAGAGTTGATACAACTTCATAGTTTTATGATTCTTGTAAATATTAAAATTCAATCCTTCCCGCATTTTAGTTTAAAAAGATGAAAATTTACTAATTTGTTAATTATAAATTTAAAATATTGATTTTCAATGTGATGATGGTAAAATTATATATTTTTTACTAGCAGCAGACGATAATGTGAAATAATCATTTTTGATTTTACATTGATTTACATTATAAGCTATAAGCTTATTTTGTGTCTGATATTGATCCAAAATTGAAATCAACAGTTTTTAGTCTAAATAACAAAATTTTAGTAGAAAAAATTAAATCCCTCTTTTTTTCTTTGTTAAAAAACTGGATGTTATGTGTTGTCACATTTTCTGTGTATTCTACACCTTAAAAACAAGAAGATCTTTCTCTTTTATCCTCTAATTTCGAGCATATAATTAGTCGTAACATTTGATTCCCTTTGAATTATTTGATATTGTTGTTAAAGTTAACTTCAAAGTACATATCTTCTTTTAGTGAAATATTTTTATATTCATAAATAATTGCACGATATTTTATGATGGGTGTGGATGCCTAGTTGTTAAGGGTGTTGGACCCAAGTGTTAGGCTCAAAATTCCATTCTCCATTTTACTCAATGAAAATTATAGATAAATATTTTTTCGCTCTGTGGCACTAATCTTTTATCAAATTTAAGACTGCATACAGAGAGAAAAAATATTTAATTTTGATACTTTTTGCAGAAAATGAAGAATTCAAAATCTAACTTTAAAATTCAATATTTTCATTTTATTTAAAAAATATTTGAATTAATATTTTCTCGCTCTGTACGCTTAAGTCAAGTTAACAATTGTTGAATTCTACAGGGGGAAAACATTCAAAATTTAATATTTGTTGGGTAAAATGAAGAAATCGAATTTTTAGATTAGAACTTGGCTCCTACACCCTTAAAACTACATTATACATTATATACATAATTCTAGTTACATATAATTGGCAGGGACGGCGCAGACAGTATGGATGCCATGGATAAATCCATACATGGAAATTTTCATGTATGGAAATTCCATACATGAAAAACTGTCTGGAATTTATATCTAGAAATGATGGACAAAGGAAAACAAAAAGAAAAGAAAAAATTTCGGTTGACCCCCCCCCCACACACCGATGTTATATCATAAATCCATACATGGAAAAAATGGGCTACGCCGCCCCTGATAATTGGAATATCCCAAGAAATTAAATAAGGAAATCTTAAAGTAAGGGTTAATTTTATATTATACTCTCGATATGACTTTATAAAATAATCCCTGATTTCATAAGGGCAAGGACCCAGCGATTTCAGGCCCTGGAGCCCGGAAAGAAATTACAATTAGATTTTTTCTGACCTTCGAATTGAAAATGCGTTCCCTCCTTTCGGCAGCAGGCAGCACGGAGTCTGCGCGTAACGTAACAGTTTCAAGGGTTTGAACTGTGAACAACTGGGAATGTTTATTCTTTTGCGAACCAACTGACGAAAGTGACAAATTGTCCTTGACAATACAAAATTTCTAAATAACTGTGTGCTTTTCGGAACTTCTTTAAAGATTTATTGAGATATTTTATTATCTCGTCCGTGAAAAAGTGAAAACGCATCTTCTATTATAATGTCGGAACATTCGATTCCCGTAGAAATTCTGGATGACTTGAGCAGGTTTGTATTTTAAATTAATGTATAAATAATAATTCAATATGTAATATTCCTTAATCACACAATGAGGGAAAAGTAATCATGGATTACCTTGTAACAAAGACAGATAATAACAGCTAAAATGTAACTGAACCTGAACTCTTCCTTGATTAACGGAATTTTGAGGTTAGCTATTGTGTTTCTTCTATATAGAATTTTGTATTCAAATTACCAATTGGTTCGAAAATATTTTTCTGTGATTGTCGTTATGTCAATTATGCGACTTTTCCTTGATGATCAACTAACATTGTATATTATGTTTAAATTTTAGTCGCTTTATCATCAATGTTCCTGAAGAGGAAAGAAAGGACCTAGTTCGCATTTGCTTTCAAATTGAATTGGCACACTGGTTTTACTTGGATTTTTATTGTGCGGAAGAAAATTCAAAACTAAAAACATGTGGGATGAAAGAATTTGCCACGCATATGTTTCAGCACATTCCATTTTTAAAACTTCATTTGGCTAAAAAAGATGCGATTATAGACCAATGGAGGGAGTACAAACAAAACGTCCCAACATTCGGGGCGATTGTTTTAAATGAAGATCTTACCAAAGTTCTTCTCGTTCAGAGTTACTGGGCCAAAAACAGCTGGGGTTTTCCGAAAGGGAAAGTAAATGAGGATGAAGATCCTTCTCATTGTGCAGTGAGAGAGGTGCTAGAAGAAACGGGGTTTGATATATCTAACCTGATAGATAAAAATGAATATATCGAATCAATTATTAACGATCAGCTTGTGAGGCTTTACATTATATCTGGCGTTCAAAAAGATACAAAGTTCCAGCCACTGACACGAAAAGAAATTAAAAATATTGAGTGGTTTGCATTGGCTGACTTGCCAAATAATAAAAAAGACATGACACCGAAAGTAAAGATGGGAGTTGGACCAAATGCATTTTTCATGGTTGTTCCATTTGTAAAGTAGGTACAAAATAAAACATAGAATAAAGCAATTTGGATATTGTTAATAATTAATGGATGTCTAATTAAAATATTCCTTATCCTTAGGCGTATGAAACGTTGGGTTCAAGAAAAATTACAACGGGAAAAGAACTTACCAGTGCGTAGACACCGACATAAATCTGTGGGTGATGTCGAAAATTCATCCAAGATTAAAAGGCAACAACAGATGATAAGTTCTCAAGTAAATTTTCTTTATTTTCATGACTTTTTTTTATGTACACAATTTTTACACTCTGTATTAACATTATATTTAACTCGTTACAGAACGAACCTTCGGAATTCAGGAGTATACGTCAAACAAACACTTCTCCAGCCCGAAGTCGCAGGAGTGTTCACGAAAATAAAAGTATGACCTCGAAAAATGCATTTAAACGTAATTTATTTGGCGATTCAAACAATGAGCAATCAACAGCTTTGCTTGCTAGGCAAATAAAAGAAAGTCCAACACGCTTACAGCCTGTTTTTAACGATCCGGCGATTCATTCTGCCAAGAAACACCCAGGAGGAAAAGAATTGAAAGGTATGAACATCATGTTTCTGGTATCTTTTAGGATTTAAAAATATCTTTAAATCAACCTCTTATAATTATAATTCTTTAAATTGAATACAAATTACGAATCTGGACGAATGGCACAATGTTTCTTAGTATTTAGACTGACATATTTCACATTTACCGGTCAGTTTAAATTTAGCGCAAATTATTAATTTTGAACAAATTTTTTCTCATGTTCAGATTCAAATCAAAGATTTCCACCTGATTATTACATATCTAAATTAAATGCATTTATGTGAACGAGTTGCACAATATCCTTCTATGAATGTAACTTTAATTTAAAATCTAAGAATCTTTTTTAAACTTCATAAATTATTTGTAGCTGACAAGGGAAATTTGAAGTCCCAATTATTGGGAGACTCTGCTCGAAAATCGAATCCCGATGTGAAAGCAATCAAATCGGCCTTTTCTGCTGGTAGACAAGGAACTTCATCGCCAAATGACGTGCTGCACTTGTCAAAAAGCGAGTTTCGGATTAGAACATGGGCACATTTTAAATTTGATAAGAAGATTATACTTGAATGCCTATAAATCTCTAATCGTCAAGTTTTAGTATAAGATACTTGTGATCTATAAATTCGTAGTGATATTTTTTATAGGCAATGTTTTATGGGTCTGTTCTGTCGAAATATTTAAGGACATATGTTAATTACAATAGGAGTAGATTAAGTTTTGTCAACTTTATGTTTGCTTATTATTATTATTGCTAACGTAAAGTTGGCGAAACTAGATTTACTCTTATGACAATTGCAGTATGCCTTCAGGTAACATCCAAAAATTTAAATGTGATTTTAAATCAATAAGAAGAGCTTATGGTTTTTCGAGAAGAGTATAAGGAAAACGTGAATAATAGTAGTTTCCCTTTTTTTTTATTTTTAATATGCTTTTAGATTGTGTTAATCTTTGTTATTCATTGAGAAAGGTTTATTTTAAGTATAAGGATTTCGCACGATCTCAGACTTTTGTCTCAACGGTACTAATTTATCGTAGAGCAAAAAGTAAATCTAATTACAATTTTTACTCGTGATTATGGATTCGACGAAAAACTATGACTAATTTGATTTTGTATTCTTCGCTAACTTCGAGCATAGGATGTACGTAACATGAGTGTTCTATATTTATATATTCGTACACTTGTATTTTACATGACTATAATAAGATATCACTCATTCATTTAATAAATTATTTTTCATACATTTTACAATTGAGCTATTATTGAAATTCTAACTAGTAACAGAACCAATCGGTGTATTTGTTATACTTAGAAATTGTAGAATAAAATAATTATTACTTCTTTTTTCAAAATCAAAACAAAATCATAATGATTACCAAATAGAGCACAAATACACCGATTGTTTCTATGTACTTCCTTATTATGAAAGATTGTAATAGTTTACGCGCAGGAAGTTGTGCGATTAAAAAAATATATATACAGTTTCGAATAACTTAATGGAAGAATTTGAAAAACCTATTATTTGAAGAAGTAGAGGAAGACAAAAACGACCAGAGTGATAATAACTAAAAAGTAGAATATTTTCTTTACAATAACAGTGCCCGCACCTCTTACACTTCTAATTATTTCGTTATTAAGGGTGTAGACTATTTTACTTTCTTCGATTAACTTATTTTTCGTATCTTCATCTAACGTGTCGGCAATTCTATTCATCGTGCTGCGCATTTCTTTTTTCAACTGAAATATGTTGTACTCTCCAAAATCTGTAATATTATTACCATCTAAGTTCTCATCCTTGAAGGGCGAAATTTTTTGCACGAGTTGTCTCTTTTGGCGAAGAATTATTCCTCCGCTGAGTAAACCCATGTACAAGTGATAAATATACGCCATTAAAAGAGACGGATCTGTGTCTTCTACTTCTCTGAGACGCATCAAGTATTTAACAACACTGGTTCTAAAAAAAAATAATTGACGCTTTAGCTGAAAAATGATATTACCAATCTGGGTGTTTAGCAAAGCAAATACCTTGGGGTGTAATTTTTCATCCATCCTTTTCCTAAATAATATTCTAAATCTTGTTCGAAAGCTTCTGTTCTTTGAAGACCTGGGATATTGAGAAGACCAACTTTCGTATTTTTTAATCTATCCATTGCCCCTTCGAGGTATCGAAATATTTCATAAAAGACTAGAAGACCATCTGCCCAAACAGAATCATCGTGAAACGCTACACAGAAAAATGTTTTAGTTAATGTTTAAAATAGCAAAACAATCAGAAGGGATCAATTTTCGAAAACAATCAAACTGAAGAAAGTAATTCGATTTATAAAAATCTTTGAGATTACATAATATGAGTAATGAACCAGATATGTAAAATAGAAAGTAAAAATTGTTATAATTGAATAATACTAGTTAGCATGCCATACTATAAAGCAATAATATTAAAAATTCTATTTTCCTACCTTCAAAAAAAAATTGATTCTACGTTTTGTATACTATTGATTTTTTTAAAATAAATAACTATTTAAAGTGTGAAGTTTTCGGAGTTGAAATCAATACGAAACAATAAATATTTGACTAATTGCTATGTAATTATGTTTAAATCTTTCATAATTTCGCGCGTTTGTACTCTGCCACCTAGTGGTCAATAATTATTTAGCAACAAGAAAAACTTAAGATTTATGAATTAAATTAACCCAGTTTTTTAACAGAAACCTAAATATGTAGTTTCCAGAACTCACAACTGCTTGTTTATGAAGTTATAGTGTTTAAGCAATAAATTTCAACTGTTATTATTTAAAACCATTTAGAACGTTATCGTAGAGCAAACACCAAAGAAATATCTTTGCAAACACCAAGGCATTTTACCTTGGTAAGGTTTGCTGAGTAGACATTTATAATTCGATTTTCTAATAGGATTAAAGTACGGAGAGTATAAAAAATCGTACCAAAAACTAATTTGGCGTTGACGAGAGCATCACTGACAGCGTGAATTTCTCTGGTGGCCTTTCTCATCTTTTTGCAGAAGTTGTCATTCTCGCACTCCGTCATTTTGCAAAACTGTTCGGACAACAAAATTTAGAATTTTTCTTTGGCTAAAAAATGCGTATATTCTTTAATTTTAATTACACTATCATTTTACCGGTTTCTGAACAACTAAACGTCAAACTGAGGCGCAGAAAACTGACCACTCGCGTCGAATCGTCGATGACGTTTTGACGTTTGCGATCGCACATTACGCAATCACGTGCTTAAATTTGTTGAAAAAAAACTAGTTAGATGGCGCTAATTATTAACGCGCGAAACTTTGAATATGCATACAAGCGTATAAATCTATGCATACACGCAATTAAAATAGAAAGAGATGAAAGAAGTGTTTAGTTTAATAATTAAAAAATAATTTATTATTTATTTATCTAAATAAAAACAATTTCTTACCATTTCCGTTATATATTTCAATTTTCCCGCTGTAAATTAGGTCACAAGACTGGACCAATCATATGCTCTGAAGAAAAATATCTCGAACGGATTTTAAATTCAAACTATTTCCCGGTTTTAATATTTTAATATATTGACTAAATTTAAGAGTTCAAAATTATTTTTTTATCTCATTTCATGGAAGATTTTTTTTATATCAAAATCAAAATCTTTAATGTTAAACAATATAAAACTCAAACCCGAGGTTTGTAATTTAAGCTGTTTAAATAAAATTTTTTCAATTTCATGGCAAAAACATTTTATTATATCAAATTTTGAAAAATATTCGCAAATTTTAAGGGTTTTAACGAGATTTCGTGGAATTTTACGAAAGTTGTTGGCCTAATTTGAAATAGTAAGGAATTTTAAGAGATGTGGCGAGATTTCGAGAAATGTTAAGGAAGATCAATTGATTTTACGTTTAAATTTCAGATTTCAGTGTATTTATTGCTGATTTAGATTAAGAAAGAGGATTATTAATTATTTTTGCGAGATTTCATGTCATTTTAAGAAGTTTTAAGATATTTTCAGGGTAAACGACCTAATTTCAGTGAAAAATATTTATTACATATCTCTTAAGGGATATTACGAAAGTTGAAGGGATTTTAATGAGATTTCGTGGAAAGGATTCACAGGATTTAAAGATATTTGATGCAATTTATTGGATTACGATAACACAAATTTTTTGCGCAAGATTCTTTCAACTATGAATTATTCGAGTGTGTCACTATCAATAACTATGCGGAGGCGATAGTAATATGTAACATAATTTTAGTAATTTTTTATAATCGGATGATACACATATATATGGTATATATATATACATATATAATATACGGTACGTTCAAGTACCATCGCTCTGGGCTTCGGCGCTTCGGATTTCAGTGCCAAGTGTAATATTCATATTCTCAGTACGTCTACCGAGGTCGTTGACCTTCCGTAAGGACGTGCTCATGTCCCCAGGCCGGGTCACACTCGAGTCTTGCGATCGCAGGCGAACATGCTTCAGAAAAGTAACTCAGGCACTTGGCAGTTGTCGATCGATAAGGGAATTTTTGCTGGTCAAGATTATCCTACTACCCTGGTTCCAAGTATTTGTTAAAGGCGGTACAATGGTACGAGAGACTCCACCCACCACCTGTTCAAAACTTCTCATTATCATCAAAAGGTTGGACTAGAGTGGTACATTCTTGTTTTCTTATTACCTAAAAAGGTGTAGAAATGCTAGGCAACAATTACAGAAGGTTTTCAAGATCTTATGCAAGAAAGTCTTAAAGATTGCAAGTTTCAAAGTTAGACTTAGAAGAAAACATATCGAGGTGTTCCTCTCCGATTTTGAAGAAACTTATAATTATTATGCAAGGCATCAAAAATGAAGCGAGACAATTTTTTATCGCCCAAAAACATTTATAAGAAGTAAAAACAATCCCTAAAAAAGAATTTTATTTAATTTCAAGTGATTCTAAGGATTTTCAAGAAATTCGAGTGGTTTTAATTAATTTCAATTGATTTCGAAATACTTTAAATGATTTAAGGGAATTTCATGGAATTTGAAGAATATTTCAAGATATTTTAAGTAATTTTAAAGCATTTAAACGGATTTTAAGTAATTTCAATATGTATATTAAATGATATCAATAAATATAACGTGATTGTAAGGAATTTCTATAGAAATACTAGGGGATTAAATATTTTTTAAGAATTTCAAAAAAATTAAAAAAACTTCGAAGGGTTGAAAAATCTAGCTAAACTATATGGAATATCTATACTTGAAAGTGATTGTTGATGAAAATTACTAAGTAAACTCATATACTTTCCTGATACTTTGTAACTCGAAAGTTGTACGGGCCAGTTACCGCGAAGCTTCTACTGGGTCAATGGCTATACACTAGCTCTAATCGCATTGTGTTCGCCTGATAATTCACAAAATGTATTGTCACTTGATTGTCAATCGGCTTTTTACTCGTCCGTTTCATTACCACTGGATAACTATTACTGGTTTTTACTACTGTGATAGTCGAAAAAAACATTGACTTTTACCACTTGTTTTTACATTCCTGACTTACCTATAAACCAATGATAACATTACATTGCATAAAATTTCAGTCTACCCAACTTGTGAATTTAAATGTTTACAAAAATTCTAATCTTTTTCTTTTTTTTCGAAATTACACAATTATCTATTTAAACAATCACTATTTTTCTTTCCTATTACTTACTTTTTTCATATATTTATATCTCAAAATAAACCATCAAATATTTTTTCTTTAATCATCTCTTCTTTATTCTGCATTATGAATATCGGCTTTTATATGTATGATTCTGAAGATATTGGGAAAGAAAATATTTTTACAGATTGTGGACTTGTTGTGTAAATGAAATGAGGCTTTTGTCAACGAGTCACAGCAGGTCTTCCAACTTCTTCGAAAATTCTGGAATATCTCGCAAAATAGTAGCGTCGATGTAACGCTGCTTCGACACGATGCTGTTCTCCTGTTTCGATATATAAAATTTTTCAGGGAAAAACTTGAAATTTCCACGATTTTAGGGAAACAAGTTATTACAAATGTAGTGGATTTGATATACATTTAATGTGAAAGACATGAGATCTTGTTTCAAATATATTCCTATTTTAAATAGGATTCTTTACAGAGGATACGCGCTTTTTCGTGTCGACCTCAAGCTTATATAAGGTTGAGTCGCCTGCATTCTGCAGTAGGGAGACAATTATTTAAATATATTAAGTAGAATAGAATATTTTAATAACAAAATATTAGAATTTACTTAAAAAGTAATCTTTTATCACCCTCAAAAGAATATTATTAGAGCCTTTAATCTTTTATAGAGATTTTTCAGATAAAAACAATAAAAGGGAATTAAAATAAATAAAATTGCATTGTTATAGACTAGAGCATTGCAGAAAAGGTTTTATATATGTATTTGTTATTCGTTTTGAATTTAGTTTTTGACTTTTCTTAAAATTTTCTTTGTCTTTTTATTGATTCATAAATATTAATTCTCTGCTTCAGTAGAAGTCTTTGTAAAAACAATAATATATTTCTTAATTTAATTACACAAAAAAAAGAAACGATTGAAAATGTATAATAAGATAAAAAACATAATACATTCTCTCTGATGAGAATGTAAAAATAATACTTTTTTAACAATATTTTAAGCTAGTAATGAAATCCTTATTAATTATAAATTATAAATGCTTTCTAACTTCACACTATTATTGTGGATGAAAGTATACATTGTTTAAATTAAATGTTTATTTGATAATTAAATAAATAAATAATAAAATTAAAAAGTTACACATATTCCTGGGAGTATTGATATTTTCTCTATGTTTAATAGTTGATATATAAAAGACTCATATCAATGGATAAGAGTGAAACGCCATCTGTTACTGAACAGGTCGTAGAGGTTTTCTTTGTTGAAGACCTTGGAGATTTCGAAACGGGTTCTGATGATGGTCACACTTGACTGAAGTTACCTGGTCGAGGTCACCAGGAGATCAGGCCTCACCAGAAGTTGTAGGATAACCAAAGGGAATTTAATTCCCCGCTAAGAAAAAAAATCTTTTGCACATATTTCTTTACATTCATTAACCTTATAAAAAAATAGAAAATCTAACATATTTTGATTGAAGGAACCATTCACTTCTTTTTAGTTCATTTTTAAATTATCGCAATTACATTTACGTAATTTATAAATCTTTTATTAGGATAAAATAGCAAATCCATAAAAAGAAAATTTAATTTATTAACTATGCACAACGTCAATAAATAGTATAACCATGTTGATTTGAAATCAATTTAAAATAAACTATAATTTTATATATTAACGAGTTTCTGAATATTTTTGACATTCTTTAATGAGTCCATACGTATAACAATTGATAAAAGATTTTTTTCATTCTCGTTTATAAATAATAACATTTCCCTTCTGCAACATTTTGATTGTAAAAGCTACCAAAATATACCATCCTTTGATATTTGATAATTGAATGTTTTTGAAAGTTATTCATACAGAAACTTTGCTAATTGGATGTTGCTATACAGTCTTCTGCAAGAGAGGTTGCAAAACATTTTAATTTTTCAAAAGTCTAGTTTAGTATAATTATATAAAACATATATTTTTTTAGATTCATTTTTAAAGTTTAAACATTTTAAATTTGGAAAGGACACTACAAACTATTTTCTACAATTATTGATACTATCTATTTTAATTTTTTTCCAAAATGTCCATTTAGTTGAGCACAAAGAATGGATTCGTGCGAAATATATTATGGACATATATATATATATATATATATATATATATGTATCGCGAAACTTGGAAGGCAACCACTTGTTTGCTGATCGTGTTTCCCTGATGTGCAAACTTACTATGCGCGTCGTGCGACATTGCAAAGTCACTGCGATTGGCATACATGCATCTTGATTTTCCATATTCTGGAAAATACACTACTCACAGTTCACACTGTACGTCAATTATAATCTACATACATAATTAAGAGTTACAATCGAAAGGAATCTGAAAAAGCCTTATTAAATAATAAATAGGCAATTTGCATTGCATGCATTGAATATAATATAATTAATAACTTTTTTTTTTTTTACGATGAAAGTATGTAAAATGCAAACCATATTTATCTTAATTTCTCAATTATTGTAATAAAAAGTATATAACAATTTCAAGATTAAAATTCGAACTTAATGTTTTTTAATCAACAATCAAGACCTTATAAAAAATAAATTCTTGATAAAAATGCATTAATGTATAATATTATTACATAACAAGTAAACATTCTTTTTTCATTTTCTGACGCTTTCGTATAAAAAAAGCACTCATATCTATATATGTACAGTTTCGCGAATTGGTTCTCTTGTTCTTTATTTGGGAAGTGATTCTTGCAAGTAAACTGCAGTTGGAGGTCGCGAGTGGAAGGAAGGGTTAGAGGATATCGCCAGGCCTTCGAATTGGCGAACATGGAATCAAGGTAGTATGCTAAGCGAAGGAGTGATTCGCAAATTCGCACGACTACTACATGCAAACATGCATGCGTCTGTGTTCTGTGCAAAATACTGACAAAGCCGAGACAGATACATATATAGACTTGTTCGACTGCTTCCATATAAACGAATACTATCAACTTCTACATCTACCTATAAGAGTCGCAGAAGAGAAGATACTGGATTAGATCCTTTCATATCATGACACGTATTATAAATATTTAATTTTGCGGGTTACAAAAGAAATTTCTGAAATTTAAAAATTCATATGTGAAGTAGGACTAAAATTCGTCAATATTTCTTAAAATTTGTTGAAGAACTTTAAGATTACGTAAAATGTTGTCAAAATACCACATTTAAAATTTATAAAATTCCTTAAAATCTCTTGAGAAACTTTAGAATTCCATGAGAAACTTAAAAATCTTTTAAAATTACTTAAAACTTATTAAAACTTCTTAAAGTTCGTCAAAATCTCCTAAAATTCATTGAGGGCAAGAGCGAGGGTTGAATTAGAAGTCAGATTGAATCGAACATGAAAAAAGTGATGTATTTTACCATATTGTGTACAAGTAGCTTTTTTCTAAACATAATAATTCGAACATGTAAATTGTGAATGTTTATATTTTACGACAATCTACCATAAAAAATTTTTGGAATTGAAATTGCAAACACTAAAAATGCAAAATGGAATAGTGAATGAAATATGAGAACCTCTGCGTTCTGCAGATGATAAACGTCGCAAGCTTATCCGGTTTTGTGTAGTAACTTGCAGACGTAATAACCTGTTGAGCAATTTCAGTTCGCTTTGGATGAGGAGATTAGAAAAATAAGCAGGTATCTGACTTCAGAGGTGGTCAACTTAGATTTCATTTATGGCATTGAAGGGAGTAGGAGAGGACCGGTTGAGTGCAATTAAATATATCGGGCCGCTCTTGTGCTGATGAATTCGGCGGCTATTTAATAAAAAGTATCCGGATGCTAGCAGGGTGGCAGAAGTAAGGCGTGATGTTGATATACGCATATGGCGAAGTCAGACGATTGAGGAATCCTTATATATACCTGAAGTGACCTCAAGTCGCCGTAGGTCGCGAAATTTTTTTGCGACAATAAGTTCGTGGCATATAATTAAACTCTCATCAGGGATGGCAGGAGGTCCAGGAGGATTTTCGCGGGTAATCATTTTTTTGGCGGGGATTAGAAGAGAGTGACAAAGTTTCCATCAAGTAAAGCATTCTATCAGGAGAGCATGCAAAAGAGTTGGTTCTCGTTCGTATAACGTACAGCCAAGGGTTTTCATTTTACTGATATATACCGCGCCTGGAAAATCAGCTTATTGTATTATTATTCATAAAATTGTAATTTTTTTCCTATACTTTGTTTCTTTTTTTTATCGTTCTTTAGACAAGTAAAATACAGTCATTTTCTCTATAAATTATCAAAAAATATGTCGAATTTTCTGTCCTGGATGTATAAATGCATAGGTTGAAATAATTTAATCAAAATTATATTATTTATTAATAACAGTCGTTTATATTAATATCTACGCTTTGATATTTGCTTTATTGTGGTATTCTTTGAAAATGGAGCTTTTAATTTGCAAAAAAGTTGCAATATCCATTTTCATTATAGAAAACTGTTTGGATATGTTTGAGTATCATTGCATGATGCTAATGATCAAATATAAAAAGTTATAATTTCTCCCCGTCATTTTTTCGCTCATTGCGGTTGTCAGTGTGACTCTGCGGATATGTGGATTTTTCAGGTTTATAGAGTACCTAGTGTATATCGTAAGTGGCTGCGGTATTCGGCTAGTCAGATCGATGAGACGCCGTCGTCGCGGCGCCTCGCAAACGCCCAACTTTCTCCCTTTTGCTCCAACCACTCTATTTTCTCTCCCTTCATAATTTTTATTTAGTTACTCGTGACGAATGTGACTATTATTCTCATATCCGGTGCATAATAACAATATTTCTTCTAAATTATAAATCTTCTATCGGTCTATATAATATTGAAAATCAATTTTAATCGATTCAAAGATAATTGGTACGATTTTCAAAATAATAAATGAAATCATATTTACAGAAGCAAATCAACAAAGTTAAGAATTGAGAATGGTACCTTACCGCTAATTATTTTTGCTCAAGCTAAGAAAGAAGTACTTGGAGAAGAAATGGAAGGTTCTAGTTAGACGTAGAAAGCCATTTACACAATGAATTATCATAAAAAGTATCAACGTTTATATATTCTTTCTAAGTGCATCTCAGTCTTTATTGTCTTAATATAATAAATTGGCTCTTCTACTGAGAAGTAACTTCCGGATACATGCTAAAGTAAACGCTTTAAGTAGAAACGGAATGTTCTCTTCAGACATGGAGGATAACTTTTTAATCTTTCAAACTTAGACAGAGTACTAAGATTCTGTAATCCTTTCTAAGTAGTTCAGAATATCGTTGTCTTACAGTAAATTGCTTTTTCTACTAAGAATTAACTCGAGCGTGCAAGTAGAAACGGAAAGTTGTGGCCAGACCGGCATGGTTATTTTTTACTCTCTTTTCAGACCGGAATTAACATCCCGGATGCAATAAAGAGTTGAGAATATTAAACTATGCAATTATTTTTGTATTTTTGTAGGCGATGTGATTAAGATAATTATACTTTACAATTTTCTGTGAAGTTTTGTGGATGTGTGTTCCTGATATTAAGTAATATGGTCGATGTCGATGATCTGCTGATGCATAACGGCCGAGATACAAATAAGAAATAAGTTCGTAGCCTAATAAGCATGAAGTCCGGATTGTTAAGTGAACAAGCATCGTATCTCTCTACGCCCCGCCAGACATTCAGTCATGGCTTTTAATTAAGATTTTAATTGCGTGCTATGCAATTTGTGATCCTCTTCGGGCCCATCGCCGATTCAACTTGTGCAGATGATACATTAATTCACGAGCACGGTCATGTAATCTGTGTTTTTGAAGGGATACAGAATAGAAGTACCTTGCATACAATGTCTTGTAAATAAGTCGTATGCCCAGTCGGGTTCTGTGTTTCACACCCCCGGCCTAGGCCATTTTTGGAAAATTCTACGCACGGGTGGAACCGATGAATTTAAAGCTTTCTATATCTGAAAAGCTATTAAAAATATGAAATAAAATGACTGTGAATAAAATCAATCACCGCCGGAAAGAATTTAATTTCCCATCCCATGATAACTTCTAACCAGACAAAAATTCAATAATTTCGTAGACATCCTCTAAAGTCTCTCTTCAGTTCCACTTTAAGGAGACAAACTAGAAGCTTGTATTTTTTTCAGCTCATGAAACTCTTGAAAGAGTAATGAAATCTTTAATGAATATTCGGAATAATTTTATTATTTCAAAAGAAAAATAAAAAGTACGAAGATATATATTCTGCCAGATTGTCAGTAAACACGCCTGTGAGGAATAGGTACATAAAATCGTTTATCGTATATTTGATGTACCTTGAGGCAGGGCGTAAAATTCGTAGTCATATTCTCTCGAGTATAAACGTTATGTAAACCTCAAATAACATTATCGGTGTTTGCTTGATGGGTTCCAGGGTGACCTGTTAAAGAGATTTGCAAAGTTCTAGAAAAAGGAAGAATTATCTGCTTGTGTTTTTGTCTTTAGGTCCTATTTATCTTTTTACACTGTTGCAGGTTTCGTATATCTTTATAAAAAAGCCTGTATTTTGTAAACGAAGATTCATGTCTCTATTAAATAGTCGCATGAAGATATATATGAGCCGAGAAAAGGTGATATCAGAAGATCAAATAATCAATAGATTTTCAGGCTGAAAAATGTCTTAATCCACATCTTTTCCTTTATTTTTTCTAATTTATCAACTTGAACTAATTCTTCGATTCTTCTAATGAGAAAGTTGCTTCATGTGTTTCTAATTACGAAAATGTCTTTATTATAAATTCATATAGATATCTAGGAGACATTTATACTATATTCAGGTATTTTTCTTCTATCCTCTTGAATAATACAACATAACACTTGACCTTTATAGTTTTCCCCTTTATCCATTTTATCGTCCTTTCCCAATTTAGTCTGTGATTCGCAATTCGTGGAAGAACAAGTTGTCGAATATCCTATAGTTTCCTGTCAGTTTCTCCCCTAGGCCGGAAAAACACATTCAACCTCCGATCTTTATGATACTAGCGAAGGGCGTCAGACTTGCTGTCGCCATTAAAAATCGAGCCGTTGCTACATGTCCTCCTTTAGTTCATTGTTCATTCATGTGAAGTTCATCTATACAAATAATTATAAGAAAAAAATTAATGAGGTAGAGGAAAGGTAACCTTTAAACGTCTTGAGAGAGCTTTCAAGTTCAGAGGTAGCTTTCCTTTATAGAAGAAAGCATTTTTCCAGCTAGAGCTGTAATAATAAAAGTGGGGCAAACCATTTAGAACCAGACGCGAGCCCTAGTATAATTTCTGCATATAATTTATTCTATTCAATTTATTCAATTTCTACTACAATTTATAATTTCGTCACTCTTTTAATAAGAATAATTATACAGAGATTTACTGAAACGTAATTAATTCACGCTTAACACAATTTTCACCATTTACTTTATTCCTCTTGACACACGTAAAAAATTTTTTTCACCTTTAATGTTAAAAGTTCACCAAGTTACAAGTGACCTATTTTATATATTATCCTTTTAGAATTGTAACACAATTTTAACTTTTTAAAACTCTCGCTAAAGAGTTTATAAAAGTTTTAAAATGCTTTGTACTTTACATTACATATGCACACATGTTTTCTTCTTTAAATTCTAGAGCTTTTTAACAGATTTGAAAATGTAAAAGTAACTGATTTTCTTTAGAAAACATTTCTTTAATAAGCTTATATATTTTTAATAAAAATATACGTTCGAAAAATAATTGTAAATAATTTAAATTCGAGTGAAATCCTTAACAATATTTATTATTGTAAAGTATTTCCCTCGAATTTAGGGTTAAACTATATATAGCTCTTTTTTAGCCGAAATAGCTAATCAATAGTACTTTATAATATAATAATTATTATCGAAGGTGAATGTCATCAAGTTTATTTGTGAAAGATATTAGAGTGATATTTATAGACTTTGGTAAGAAAACTCATTTCATATAAGTATGTTAATTATTTTTTGTAAAGCTATTAAATATAATTAATCTCGAATCAACTAAATACTTAATTAATACCGATCGATCTAATAAATTCAATTGCTTATTAATAAGTAAAAATAGTACCCTTTTCAAACGATGAAAATAAATTTTTTCCGCTCGGATAAAACATTTAGGATGATCGAGATAAAGACCCTCAATTCTTTGAATTCCAATTTGTAATTCCCAGGACTTATAGACAGATCTCCAAAGATGAATCACTTTTCGGAAATAGATTGGTAGAAGCCAATTCTAATTTATCTTTTTCAATAAATTCACAATCTTCAAATTAGGATTCCGCTTCGATTCTGAAATTGGTTATTTATGTATTCATAAATTCCATGAAATTTGACAAAAGGATGATTCTAAATCATTATTTATTTATTTCCTTTTGACAAACTTCACCTGATGCGTATATAAAGATCCTTTCTGCATTTCAAGATTAGAGTCTTATATATTTAGGAACCAGTAAAGACATTTTCACATAAATTGCTTTAGTAATCCCAGAAGCACTTCGGATTAGAGCATTAGGGACGTGATTATGATATCCTAATTGTTCAAATAGATTTTGAATTCTAAAGGGCTTAAGATCATAGTCCTGAATCGATGTTTTCCGGCAGGCTAGTAAAGACGGCGTTCAATACTAGCACCGCGTAGAAAATTGGTGGGGGATAACGAAAATACTGTAGTCCGATATTCTGATAAACTTATTTATCAAGCAATAAAAACTTCGTCCTTTGTCGAGAAACTGCATCCCCCTTGATTTTAGAGAGATGCGGTGGACGCACTTATCCCGCATAGCAGTCTAGGGCCCTATTTCTATAGATATACTGATATATAGTGGCGTCTAACTTGCACGTCCTCCACGTGCTTCTTCCGAATGTACTTTTGCCGCTCAAGTTTTCAATTTACGGAAGAAGTTCGACGATGAGGAGGTTGAATATCCTCACATCTTCAGTGCACAATTGAATTAGGGACTAAACTTGACAATATACTACCGCCAGTACAGATGAAGTCTAAAGAACCCGAACCATTATAATTCTAGAGTTCATATCTTTCAAGAGGACCTACTTGCAATTTTACAAATCTTTTTCGTGTAGATTTAGTATATGTACCAAGCATCTAATTTGCAAAATAAGAGAATGAAGAAGCACTTCTTATTCTCGTATTTCTTGATGTATTCAGATACAACGGTATGCATAATTCTAACATCAGTTACATTTTATATTCGGAAAAAGTTCCAACATTTCGAGCCAGATACTTCATTAAAGCTTATACACCATATATTTTCATAACATTTCTCAATAGAAAATGCTCTCTCATGAAGAAAATAATTTGGTTTTAGGTATACAAACTTTTAATAAGCTATTAAACTTTAAAGCACTGAAGTTTCGAACTAGTATTTTAAATTGGGTCTCTTAAAAACTTAAAAATACTAATGAATACTTAAAAAAATTGGTAATAATCAAGGCGAGAAGCAACTTTGTATTCAGAAAATTTTCAAGATTGTGAATTTGTATGATTTTTATAGAAAGTAAGGGAGGCTCTTCCTATAGATTTGCCAATTGTTTAATAAGAACGACGTAAAGAATCGCTGGGAATGACGTAAGATTCTGAGTATAAATAATCGATATACATACCGTTGACCTCAGACCGTTAAACTGCACCCATATAGAAGTATAGTCTCAAAGAACTTTACACCTGATAACTAATTGACATAAGATATGCATTCCAAATGTAATAAAGAGTACGATCTAGATAAAAGTATGATGTAACATAAAAATTTTTATGTTATATTAATTTCAGATGAAATAATCCTATCATAAAAAAAGAGGGTGCGATTATATCTAAATTGAATCGAGATCAGAGGTGCCGATTGATTTTAAAGAAATTTTAGCATTTGTAGTATTATATTTTTAATAGATTTGGATATGAATGAGGTAAATTTTAAGAAAAACAATCTCTTCGGTATATTCATGTGGAACAGAATAGGGGTTAGTGTTACATCAGCATGGTACGCAGATGGGATGAGATTTCGTCATGCTATTGCGCTGAGTACAATTCATTACTTAGGTTTGAGGAATTACTTGTGGGAACAACAGAAGCAACAAAACAATATAAGTTGTGACAAGATGAAAAGAAATATGGCAAGAAAGAAAACGTTAAATAAGACATTTTATATCTACTGGAAAAAATAGTGAAAGAAATTGAAAATTGGTCGAAATAAAAGAAATTCAATGATAAATGTTGAACTATTAAACACCAAATTTTCTAATTTTTGTAACTTTGTGTAAACTATAACTTTATGGCTCGTAGGATATTGTTTCAATATTCCGCCCGATTCCACATGAATTCTCATTGGAAACGACGAGGAATCTTGATGGAATTTTCACGGAATTCCAAGCGATTTCAAACTGATCCCCGAAAGACCATCAAAGTATTTTTTTCGTTTTAATTATGCTTCTTCAATTTACTTATTCCGCGTGAGAACTTTTTTTAATGCAGTAAGAAAGGCCACAGTTCATTCCGTCTTAAGTACAGAAATGTTAAAGTTCATTCAGCATAATTACACTGCGGTAAAGAGGGTTTGAATTTGGCTTTAATGTATAGAAAATCAATAAGTATTTTTTTACAACAAACTTAGAATGGATTTAATTAATCAATTTTGTTACTATATTAAGCCACTTTTTCAATCCCTTGATATATTACTTGCAACCCTTAAAATCTTTACTTATCTGCACCAAAAAAATCATCTTCCACTCTATTGCTTCAGGAGAAAAATCTGCAACCGAAGTGCTTTTAAAAAAAAATGTTTGCATCATCAAGTCCAAAGCATATAAACTTCCGCTTCAGTTACCGAAAATATGACGCAATAATCGATCATAATACATACAGTGAACCGTTTCGTTTATTTTTCGATGCGTGGAGCTTTAAGGGATTACATGGATTTTTAGGATTTCAATTAGATTTTAAAGAATCTAATGCGAGATACCAATTTATATATAGTATAGTCACATAGTCATATTGTCATATCATCATATCCTCCAACCGTAATTTCCAGCCCCTTGTAATTCCTCGTCCTTGCTCTTTTGACCTTTGCTCTCCTGCAGGATTCCCAAATTCAGACCCACCTCCAGCTCCTACCCCAATAACTTGATCATATGCAACCATCCACAATGCTCTCACACCGGCCGGTGTGATCTCAAGCTTGGTGTCACTATCAGCCGCTGCATCGCATCGGTGGTGTCAACGGGGTAGTGATTGGCATGCGCTGCTTAGTCTCATCAAGTGGAGGGGTCGAATTACTAGCGCAAGCGCTCAATGCCTCCTCTTCCATTCTATTCTGGTGGGGGTGGAATTGTACATTCGTACTCTGGAGCCGGTGAGGGGTTCCAAGGGATGGCAGGGGGTCTTGCGCGAAACCGGCGCAGCAAGTGAGGGGCCGTTAAGTCTGTCTGTCAGAGAGCCGGCAGCCCGCAACGCGAGCTGCTGTCTTCAATTTCCGTATTGGGGCTGCAATAAATAAGAATTTAGTCGCTCGGAGGAGTCCACAGGCCCAGAAAAACTCAATTCCTCAACTCTTCCTCCTCCACCCCTCTATCCTTTCGAAAGCGGAAAAATTCCGCGTCTATCGTTCCCGGGAAAAGCAGGAAAACCCCTTGACAGAAGGAGGAGAAAAGGCAGAAACGGGGGAGAGGTCGTCTCTCCTCTCGTTTCGCGAGGTTCGCCTTTCCAAAAACTTTAACATTCTCATTTTCTCTTCATTCCGGGAACCTTGGATACATTGGAAAGCCAAGAAAGATAAGGTGAGTGCCAATCGACAAGGTCCAGTTTTTTCAAGTTCTTTTTTAACCCCTTTGTGCCGCTCGCCGGATCAGCTGATTGCAGATTATTTCATACAATGTGTCTCCTAATGTGTCTCCTACTGTGATCATTAAGGGATTTTTATTACCTTATAGTTGGTGGATTGTGGGGTTTCTATTGCATTGGGAGGGGTTGTTGCCAAGGGAAGTACTGCAGTGCCGGGAACACGAAGTGGGGCAGGTCCGAAAGTTTGATCGGTTCTTACGTGGCGATTTGTAGTAACTATCGTGGTTCTTTTTTTTTTTTATTGTAATCCTGTGAGAGTGCATTTATTTATTAATTTCAGACCAGTGAAAATTTTTTATTCGGATTTTGGTGTCAGAGATGAATCTCGTCAAGTGGAATTATCAGTTTTTTGGCTAATGGTCAGTTTTGGATTATCATTTTTCATTGATATAAGAAAAAATGTATCTTTTAATATCTTAAATTTGTATGAATTTGCAACATGAAATTTTACTTCATTTTTATAGATCTATAGAAAGTGAACAACAAATTTTTTGAATAGATTTGCGAGAGCTAATCTAAATACATATATATATTCCTGTTACCCCTTATTTCATCATCCCTTATTGATATTCTCGTTTTTATCCGAAACATAAGAGATTTTACGTAAAGCTTTAGTAGAATATAATCAACCCCTTAGAATCCTATTTATAAAAGTTTTAAAATATCCTCACAAGGATGCAGATACTGCACTGTCATCCTTATTAGGAACACTCGACTTGATCGATTGACATTAAAAAAGAAAGAAAATTTTGTGGACTTTTTCGGCTTTAGGGTAAACATAACTCATAAAAGACAAATTTAAAAAATATTACTTGCGGTAGGTCATTAGATGATTAATTCAGATCAATCATCTGCTAGGACTCGCTTAAATCCTTGCGCAATCGCGATTCGAGTCCTCTCAATCTCTCCTGCTAAAGCGGTTACCAGGATCATGCGCAATGCTCGAAGCCGGTATCCACATTGACCGAATTACACGTTAAAAATCGAACTTGTAATGTCAAAAATTTCTGGTACTTCACAGAGATTATCTTATTCGTTGTCTACCTACTAGCAATTTTTTATTTTCTTTACGATCAAATTTATTGCAAGATTTGAGAATGATTTTAAGTAATGACTGTTGGATTTCCTGTAAAATTTTTTTTCCACGTCCATTGTTTTAAGAAAAAAGAAAAAGGTCTCAAGGAAGATGCGCCATATTTTTGAGAGACTGGTCTTGTCGAGTAAAGAATTTTTATCTGCTTCTTTTCCTTGTAATTCTGGATCGATTTTTGTGTCTTCTTATTCTTCTTCAAGATAATATACATATTTGAGTATTCTCTTCTCATTGATCATTCTTAGTACTGATTTTTTATTTAAATTTGAAAGATTGCTGAAAAACTTATCTGATTTATTTTCTTTCAAGGTAAACCAATTGGTGAAACCTTCCAAGATAATGACTATAAGGCTCCATTTTTAGTTCAAGCTCAAAACTTAACCTTAGGTTTCTTTTAATCACTATCTTTATTCTAATGCAAAATTGTTTTTATCCATTTGAACTTAAGCTTTAACGGTCAATTTAAAGGCATAAATTGTAGGTAGTTCGGAACATTTTATATATAGTTAAGACTTCTAATTACACAACCTTAGAAATCTTTTGAAATTTTGCAAAATCTTGTGAAATCGTTGAAAATTTGATGTAATTTCTCCATTTCCCAAAAATTGGGACAAAGCATATTTTCACTGGAAAATCAAAATCTTGAATAGAAAAAATACCAAGAAAAATTTCCGAATTATTATTATTATTATTATTATTATATTTTTCCACTGGAGTACAAAAATAGAGCATTTGCCTCTAAAATAAACTTAGAATAATTATTTTTAAAAAGCTCTATTTCCCTTGAACTTATTTCTAGCAGTCACTTTAGAAATCGATATTACATGTCTGGGACGTCTGCCCTTTCGATTCTCAGAATGCATTTTACACGCCCTTTTTAGTATATAGGATGTCGCCACTCTTTCAGTTTAAGAAAATATTCTTAGCGATGCCATTGGTTTTTTTTTAAGTAAATACGTCTAGAAATTATTTAATCTACGAAATAGGGTATAAAATATAAATTCTACACAATAGAGAATGAATTGTGAAGAGTATACAATAAGGGTTGGTATTCATTCACTTTGTAAGAGGGAGGGAAAGAATGGTAGGTAACTGATATATAGATTCGACGTGAGATATTCCTCCGGTCGATCAGCGGTTAGTGTGGTTGGAGGTCAGATACCTAGCCGAACAAGTTAACCGGTACGCGCTGTTAAGTGATTACCTAATGTAACGTTGTAGTTTGCAGTTTTGGTTAACACGTTATTACGCGAAACATAATTGCTTTCCAATATGAAACAAAATTAATAATCGGAAACAATTTTCAGGTGATGAAAGATGCCTTAATGTAAATTGTTAGGCTTAGTTCATTAAATAGTAATTAAATTTCAGTATTAGTAACTCATACACACAGAATCCATTTCAAATCAAGCAGTTAGAGCAACTTTAAAGTACAGAATTGTGTTTTTAAGAGAAATAATCTTAAAAATTCAAATCGTCATAGAGAATGAAATAAATAAATTATCGAAATATTATATTTTTTTCATGAAAGCTTTTGCTTAATTCTTAATAAAACAGCCTAAGTGCTCGTAAAAGATTTCAACGTACATATTATGGAGAGGATTAAATGTCTCCAGGACGTCTGGGAGACTAAATTATTATTCAGGCATGTCACATTAATTCTCGTAAGTAGAATCTGCCGTTCATCGTCAGACGGACTGTTCAGATAAAGTTTAGTTTATCTGAGACGTAGATAAATTAAATACCTTCTTCAAGAGTAAATATATTAAATAGACTTTCTTCTATATTGTAGATTTTAGGGCAGACATAAAAATAGTTTATTTATTAGTAAATATACATTACAAATACAATGAAAGAAATGAAATAAAAATGTGTGTGGACGAGAAAGATGAGAATTTATAAAACAAAATAAACTCTGTACGCTAAATCCAATTAATATTCATTTCCAGAAATGAGTACCATGGATCCTACTGGGGATGGTGGAGGGGGAGGGGATTCCGGTACTGATAAAAATACTACTGCTGGTACACCTTCAACTCAACATCAACAGCACCCACCACCTTCACCCTTGAGCGGATGTTATCTCCTCGTGGTGCTTCCAGAGCCTCATACCGCACAACACAAGGATCTCATCTTGAGTCGCCTTGCAAAAGGTATGTATCATCAGAATTTGGAGTTTCACTTAGTTTATTTTTAGAAAGGTGATGTTCAAGGAATTTTAATAAATTTTAAGGGATTTTAGAATATTTAAAACGATTTCAAGACATTTTAGGTGATTTAAAAAAGTTTCAATTCTAAGAGATTTATAGAAGACTTAGAAGATGGGATTTTAAGGGATTTCAAGGAATTAAGAGGGATTCTAGGGAATTGTTATCTATGTATCTCGAAAAGATATATTTTCTTTGCAACTAATGATAAAAATAAAAGAAGGAATTTTTATTTGAAATGTTTTGCGATACATAATAAAGTTCCTTGTGAAGAAACATGATGAGAAAAAAGTTCCTTTTTGGTGGAATCCTCGTACCTCGTACGTGTTCGCTCTGTGCTTAGCCTTTTAACAACCCCTGTAGCAATAAAAGCAGCATTACTTTCTTTTCTCTGGTTCTGAAATAAAATTGGTACCTCGAATGAAAGGCTTGTAATGAAATTGAAAGAGGGCTTGGATTATCTAAGGAGTTCGTCCATATACTTCGTCAAACTTTTAGGGGGTTGGGAGGGTTCAAGTGAACTTATTATAGGTCTGTTATGACGGGGGGGTTCGATAAATTTTCCATAATTTTCAGGCATTGAAATCTCCTGAAATCTCTAGAAATATTTGAAATTTTTTGAGAAGCTATACGATCTTTTAAAATTTGTCAGATTACTTCAAATTCCACGAAAATCAATTAAAATTACTTACAAATAGAAATTTTCGCATAGAAACTTAAGATTCAATTTGAATTTAATTGAAACCAGTGATAGACCAAAAGAGTATCGATTTTTCGGTTCTAAGTTCACGTGACTTCCGCATGCGTATAGAAATATCTAACGGATCTTCTCTCTGCGTGTTTTTCCTAATACATCCTTACATGTAACTTATTCAAGGAAGTCGAATCATTAACTTCGTATCCTTGTTGCTAGGCAAATGGCATAGATGATTGCCAAAAAATATTGAAGATAAAGTCGTCGTTCTAGAATTATAAGTAGCTTTTTTATTTCGAATTTTTTGTTCGGCATCACATTGAAAATAAGTGTGGAGGAGTAATTTGAAAAATTACATTGAAAAAATGTCGGCTACTTTTATGAATCAGGTTTGATAATAAGGCCTTGAAATATTCACATCTCCTATTGTCAGACTTGATAAAATTTTCCTTTAGCTTCAGGTTACAAAAGAGCTTTCTGTAAAGTTCGACAGGCTTTTCTTTTCGCCTGAGTTGCATCTACTTCAGCATCACTTATTCAAAATGCTTGAGTCCCAGCAGTACTGAGTTTAAATTTAAGAAGGAAAATTTTTTGACAACCTCGACAACAGAATTCTCTACGGTTTCGTTGTTAAGCGCGTGTCGAGCGTCGTGCAAATATGTCTACCTGCCGTCCAGCTTTTCCGCAATGCGCCAATGCCATTTCAGAATCTCACCTGCAATTCATTTCCTGCTTTTGCAATCTCAGTTTTGATGATTCTTAATCATGAAAATTATTCAATGATAGGACATTTTTAGATTCAATTAAAAAAATGTAAAAAAATTATATCTATAGTTTCTTGATATCTCGTGTAAGTTACCAAGGACAGATTTGGATCGTGAGATTATTCCTTAATAGACGGATAGAAAAAGGAGCTTTTGTCGTTCGATAATACTGATAGTTTGAGATAAGAGGTTCGAGTCTTTGAATGGAGTGAGGATATTACGAAAGGGAAAAAGTGCTAATGGATATCCGATTGGGCTTGATACTGATAATCGGTTTGAATGCAAGATTCGAGTTAAATCGAGTTCTCATTAATTGTTTCTTCTCTCGGAAGTTGCTCCTCTTTTCTATCGGAAATTACACTTGAGGACTTTTTTATTGCTATGCTTTTTAAGACTTGATTGTGCTATTATGCAATTCAAGTTAAAGTATTAAAGATTATAGAGCGAACTTTATGTACCATTTGCTATTTTATTAACATTCAATTTATCAATACAATTTATATACCATACAAGAAGCAAATATAAATCCAATAAGTGAAGAGAGAATGTAGTTTCAGATTTCGAGATTGTGAAAATCTAAATTTATATTCTTCTATAAAATTTCTAGTATATGATTAAAAATTCATAACTTTTACACCACGACCCTTAAAATTTCACTAAATTAGAAACGAAAAACTAAAAAGATCTAAAAGTTTCCACAAAATATTTATATACACATTTTAAAAAAGCCGTGTGAATTTTTATGAACTTCACAGACTTTGAGAGGCCTAGGGCAAAGTAGGCCCGCAAAAGTGATGGCCGGTTCGCACTTTTTTATACTTTTATTTGCACCATCATTCGGAGACTTTTACTGGGACTTTTACTCCTCTGGTGTCGCGTAAATTTAGCGGGAGTTGGAGCTTTAAAAACATTTGCTGCTCCATTTGCTGCATACTGTGTGGACCAAGAGGCAAGAAAAAAGGGAAAGAGTCCTCTTGGCATTGTCGAGCTTCTGTTTGAGTAAATGTGGGTATATGAATACGTGGGAGCGTTTTTCTTTGGGGGAGTATTGGTTGGGTTTACAAGCCTTAATGCCCCTTTACTTTGTATTTATAGATCTTCACGTTAAACCGATTCGCAGAACAACTCAATTCTTTCTTCTTCTCGTCGATACGACGCCCCTGGTAGTAAAATTCAAATTCCGAGTTTTTAGACCGAATTCTTAAAAAAAGGACTCGAGAAACGTTAGAAAGATTAAGTTACATTTTTTAAATGTCAATTATAGAAAGATATGTAGGTTTCTGAATAAATAATCTTAGAATATAGAATTTACCGAGGAAACGTGGCTCGAATGGCAATGTCGTTTTCACATGTTCAAATCCTGAAGCAAAATATAGTTATATGTATGTGGTGCTGACCTAGAAATACAGTTTTTAGGATCGTTTAGTGGTGCTAAAATTGCACTTATGATACATGTGTAAACAAATTCTTTCTTATATGAATGTTTTTTTGATAAAACTTTGTATTTATCGTTATTTTTCTAGTGTTGTTTCTGTAATTCTCATTTCTTAAACGGAAACAATTTTTATTTCCTTTTTTAAATATTTCTGAATAAAATATATCTATATTTTTAAATTCTCTGCAATTTTCAGGAGAGAAAATTTAAAGACCGTGTTTAATCAAGCAAGAAATCGTGACCTTCACAGAAAATTTAATAGTTCGGGAAAAGTTCGAAACTTGACTTTTTCAATAAGAGCGTTATCGAATCCACACTATATCAGTTTCTGGATGGAAATTCATGATGGAACTGATAGCTTTACGTATCAGAAATTCATCAAAATAACGGTGTGTTGGAAGATCATGGCTTACATATCAAATCCGATCAAGACTTTCCATCCACCAATACTTGGAAACTTTATTGCATTGCCTCAAGATGTGTAATATTCTATATTAATGTTTGTGCACGCGCATTAAAGAAAAGAGATATATTCAGTAAAGTCTCGAGATTCTTGAGCTGATTTTGTTTTATACGTCTTCATTCCTATCTTAGCTCTTTCAGATTTTAAATAAATATAACATAATCATATAATATGGCATAATACCGGCATAATTTTTATTCAATTATAAAAACGAGGTCGTGTCTATACAGAAAAAATATTCTTGCAATTTCGAAATCTAAAGCTATATTATCTTTTCATCTATTGGTTGAATTTTTATTCGTTTCTCATATTTGAAATTGAAATCCATGCAGAGCTGTCGCGCATGCCATTCTAGTGCATTAAATTATAAATTATATACTTCGAGGCAGTTCGATATTCCTTAACGACCTTAATTAATCTCTCATTAATTAGAATTCAAGAACCACCTAATGAATATATATAAAATACGAAATGCCTTATTTTAATTTTCTATTTTAAAAATATTTTTCATTATGGAAACCCAGAGTTCATGAATGTGGCTAGTAAATTAAAGTGGACGAGTTAAATGAAGACATTTTGAAATCAGGAAGGACGACATGTCTCCCTCAATGAATTTCCACTCTCATGAAACTCCAGGGGCAGCTTCTGTTGACATTAGTAAATCTTCTCGACAATTTTCTCAGCTTATTTCGTTAATCCTTTCTCGGGGAACAATGATTAGAGTTGAGTTTGTAAGTTTCCTCGAATATAATTGTGCGAAAAAATTATTATAAATTCGTGTGCTTTCTTACTTTTCTAATGAATTCTCCTTTATTGAAGATGAGACCCTGGGGACATTTCTGTACAATTAAAATTGCGTGGTCTTAAATTCTGAAGTACAATTCGGAAAAGTTTATAGAAGGGAGAGTAGATGAATATGTTATTATTATAATTTTTTAATAATAAATTCCCACCTATCTTTTTCACTCTCTTTACCAATATTAAACTCTCAACACTTTCAATTTTTAAATATATGTTTTTCAACCTGATTGTATAGAAATAAAGCACACGGTCCGACCAGGCTTCTACCGGAAATTGACCAGCTCTGGGTCCGGTTGGGCCGTGTGTGGTCACAATAAAATTTTTACACGGGATCAAATTTAAATATGCCGGATGAATGACCCAATGTTTTATGGACAACATGGGCGTTAAAGTTGAGAGACAAAATTGAGTTATAAAAAATCAAATAAATTCCATTTCTCTCCCCTTAAATTGCACATAAAATAATAAAAAAATAATCTATTTTGTGAAAAAAGTGATACAGAATCGAATAAGCTAAACGGCTTTTGGAGGCCATTCTGGTCTTATGGTGAAGCCGATAGGGAAAAGAAGGAAGAGGCATAAGAAAAGGTAGAAAATGGGAAAGAAAGAGAAAGTATCAAGTAAAGGACAAGAGGAAAAGAAAATTGGAGGAGAGTAAAAAGAGAAAGGAGAAAGCATAGTAAGGTGGAAAAAGGGGGAAACCGAGTAGCTGTAGCTTTATGCGGCATGCGCACGTTGGTACTTCTCTACAGCTACATCCCGCAGTCCCAGAACTTCGATCAATATCCCATCCACTCGTTGAAATAAAATTGTCGCTAAACTCAAATAACGATGAAGTTTTGTCATATCTTTTCTTTGATGACTTCTCCCGTTATCATATGTACGTCAGATGATACCTGAATTTTTTCGGTCGTCTGCTTCTTTGACATGCATATCAAGGGGTTAGACATAGTGCAATGGAAGTCGATACATGCACGTGACATATTGCGAAATGTAGTAAAATGGTATTTCTATCCTTGCATCAAAATTTTTAGTGAAAGAATATTTTTAAATATTTTTTATAGACTTTAATGGAAAATGTATTTAAACGTGAAGCCTAATTTTCCTTGGCATCTTGAAATTTCTAATACGGAATGGAAATTCTTGATTATGCAGGGTTTCTCGTAAAGTTTCAAGCATGCTGTGAAATTACTAATAGTGGAGAAGCATATAAGATGCGTAATTAACAAATTGGAATGTATATATATGATAAGTGACGAGGGATTTTCCTTTCAAAATTTCCATTAGAGCTTTAGAACGTGAATATATAAATGATTTGATTTTCTAATGCGTAAAATTTAACTGATAAAAATAAAAAAGTAAAAACAGATGATTTGTAATGAAGGACATTGTTCTTTAATGTGTAATAGAATCAAGATCGTTGAATCAATGAAATATTACATTTCGCGATCAAATTGCAAGGTTGTAGAATCGTTTTCACTTCCTACAACTCGTTGTGATCATTCATGCTTCATTTTCACTAAATACTTTACTAATTTATCATGATGATTGAGTATTTCAAAGAAAATTAGGTAGCTATTATATAGGGTTCTTATACCCTCTCACATTAAAAAAGTTATACTTCTTAAAACTTTAACGCTTTCTTTTTAGAACACTTTAAATTTACGCCATCATCTAGTTTTCATTAAAATATAAATCTGCAATTTGCATTGTTTAAAAATAATTTATCTTACATGGATCGTTTTATAGGTGTTGAGATTAAGATCCTAATTGGATTCGGGAAGATAAATCATTCTGGAAAGATTATTTTATGTGCTTTTTCTTAAACGGATTGAATATTCGTATTACATAAATGGGGAGATGAAATGCAAACTCAATTATGCATAGATGATTACATTATTTGCTTTCATTTGAATAAAAAGCATATGTTGATGAATGTGCTGCAGATGTTGCATGCGAATGATGGCAAGAATTTAGTTTAGCACAGGTTTGTAACCTTAGAAGCCAATATACTTACGAGGGAAAGATAAATTACTTCACCTATGAAACTGACTCCATATACCTTATTAAATAATGTTCGATGAGTTCATTATATCACAGTAATATTATTTCATGATATAAAATATCTGATTATGAAAATAAAAAATTATGAAAATAAAAACCTTGACGTGATTGGGGCGGACATTTTCAATAATCGATTGCAGAAGTTTTTATTAAAGAAATTTACTGCAGAGCGAAAGGGTTTAAGGCCAGAATTCAATATAATACGATATAATACGATATAATATCAATTATTCTTTGTTATTATATAGAAATTTTTCATTATTAGCCTGTCTATCAAAAGAAAGGGTAATATTATATTTTATCCCCTTCACCTTTAAATGGGTTTGATACGTCATGATTGATCTACTTCTAATATGCGAGATCTACATATATTTTGGATAAATTTACATATGCCAAATTCATATATTTATTTTCTTGAACAACTTTTTTTGAAATATTTAAAATTCAGTAACTTTAATATTTATATACTCTTATAAGTACTAAATATTGATTAGTAATTTATCATAAATAATTCAGATTGAGAAGAATAGTTTATCCTTTATAGACAACCTAGTATATCACACTTTATGTCTGATTTTCTAAATAGTAAATTGGATATGGCACATAAGGGGGACTGTTTCGCGTTTTTTTATTTGCAAGTACGCGTTTGCGTGTGTCACAGCTTATTTGTTTGTCTTGCTTGTTAGCATAAAACTCTTCGTATTCCATGGGCAGTATGCTAACGTGCAAGTCGGCAGGTTCGGTATATGAGTCAGAGGAAACCTACATTCAGTACGTTAGGTTGTCGGGCTGTAGAAAAGCGGTTCATGAATTCATTCATGCGTTTATTCTTATAAACACTATCAATTTTTAGGGTTTCGGGTTGTAAAATTAAACAAAGAATGGCCGAATACAGTATATATTACAGTACCTTACCTTACCTTTTCTTTCTTAATACGAGAGCTGTACATAACTTTATACCAGATATAAAACGTGAAGAAACTGATGCAAGGACGGATAATATAAAAAAGATGTCACATAAAATAAATTTACATAGAACATATTTTTAATGGATTTATTGGACTGAAATAGCATTGATAGATTAAATTACATATTTGTTTCAAGGACGAGGATGATTTTCAACGAAGGAATAATTGAATCACAAATATCAGGCGTGACACTTTCATCAATGGATGCTATATGTGATTCTGTCAATAAATCTAATTGAATTTACATTTTCATTACGAAAGTTTTCAAATGTTCATGGGAGTGTGTATATGAACTGACATTGAATTCGCTGAGTTTTGAATACTGCAATGGGTCATATATATTCAGAATTTAAGCATACATATACTTCACGCATGCCTCATACAAATATACATTATGTATAAAAAGAGATAGGGCGGCCGCGGCGCGGCGTACTTACTTGTACATATATACGCATGAATCATGATCGAGGACGTGAAAAGCATTGCAATATCTACGTTTCATCATATATATTACTGTTAGATTCGGCACGGCAACACGGGAAGTCAAATTCACTTCGTCTCTTTTTGCATTTGTCAGTGCAGGGATCGAAATATATTTAAATACGCATACTAGAAATATTACATGCGCATTTGTGGCACATTTTACTATTTCTGTGATTGTCACTACATACCGTAGCAGTTTTTTCGCAAAATACATAGTATATTTTTATATTACTCAAACATAGAAAGATTCTTTTATATATACTTCAATATCTGCTGTAATTATTTTATATTCTCTAAAGATATATAAAATTTAACACCTTGTATGCATTGCGCAGAGAAGCGTGAAGAATATTTTCGTTGAAGTGTTAAGGTCGTTAAATTCTTTTATGCCTTGAGCTACCCTGAAATCCGAATATGCAAAATAAAAGATTTTTTAAATCCAACTCTGAAATAACTCTGCTGGTAAATTATGAAAGAAAAAGTCTGTTAATGAGATTTTTTAAATATTAGGTAATGAGTGTAAGCTTTCAGAAAATACTATCTAGATTCAACTTTTTTGTTGGAATATATCAATGTTCTTTTGTGGAATGGGAAACAATATTTCAGAGTTTCAGATATTTTTATAGTGAAATTTGATTGTTAACACAAGATCGAAATTCAGCTTGTAATTAAAACATTTTGTTACTCATTTTCCTCTCGAATTAGCATTTCACTTTACAAAAGGCGATGGCACAAGATTTCCTGATAACTTTAGCATGGAGTCTCTTAATGAGAATGTACCTAGTGCTATATTAGCTCTTTGTGAGGCAGTGTTTGAAACTCAAGTTTGCTTCAAGCAATTTCGTATCTCATTTTAATTGCAGTTATTTCATTTAATTGACCATTATATCTCTATCAAGAGGCTATAGGCGTTTGACTAATTTAATACTCAAGCATTTCTTGGTTAATAAAAATTGTATAGATGTAGGATGAGTTGTTGAGTGATTATTATATTAATGTGTATAGAGAAATTTTGATTTAAGTTTTGTAATAAGTGAAATAATGACCATAATATAACTGATAAACTGAAAATCTCATGATTAAAATTTGATTAAGAAAGTATGATTCTTTGACTCGATTGACGACTATCAGAACAGCGATTCTCTTTACTCTTTGCACACCTCGTGTCGTTTCGCGAGATTAAACGAAAATGGCAGAGCTAATTTTATCATGGCATTCGCTTACGCCTCTCATCGTGCACTTCGGGCTGTAAGTTGTTCCGTTCTTGAACCTGACCTCAAGGTACTTAACACTACGAGAGATGAACTTAGAGGGTTTTAAGTGGACAAATTTCACTTGAGTCATATATCGCCGATTATAGAAGGTTTTATTCATAAAGAAATAAAATGATATGTTAGAAAAGTATATTAATCTTTGAGTGTGCACCTTACCTAGCTGGAAACCTGAGGATTAATTGACTGAACGTAACATGAACTGGTTTGACTCCAGTGTTCTTTGATCTATTATAGTTTAGAGCATACAAAGCAGGACTTTTGAAGAGCTTAGAGTTCAGAACAAGAAGCATGAAGAATAAGTATACTCCTGAGGCGAATATACATACATGGATTTACGGCCATATAAATGTGCACTTTGATTTCCTTAGCAAAAGAAAAAGCTTAACATACAAGTGTCTGTGAGTTACCCTCTTTTTCATGCACAAAAAGGCTGTCGCATATATTTTGTACTTGAAATATATGATGCAATAAAAACTCAAAAATTCAGTTTGAAGAATAATTATTCTCATACTTAATCATTTTGTATCAGTCACGGCATTATCATTTAAGGGCAAAATCAGATAAAATATAAAATTATCAGATGATCGATTGATCAGGAGTCACGTTTGAACATCTTTCCAAATCTGATGACCCTGAAAAATGTCTCTCTTCTCGATTTTAACACTCAGAGAGGAAAAGTCAAGAAGTTATTCTTGAAAACTCTCAAAGCTCCGTCTTCGAGTGGTTCTTTGATACATGTTCTTCAATACATACACGATACTTTACCTTTTAAGATAGTTTAAGTTTTCGTCCGATCAATTCTAACATCTTTCTTTTTAGTATTAATTATTGATTTTTATGTTATTATTAGTGTCTATCAATTCAAGTGGGTCTTTGCCCTACACTGCGGTCTTCGCCCTTGCATAAAACATATAAATAGATGCCACTGCTAAGTTGATCGTCGCATCAAAGTAGCAAAAGTCACGTGGTCAAAATTATTCATAACTTTTCTTTGCCAAGGTCTTTACCAAGGTTTACTGCTGTAGTCTACCTATAAATTTTCTTCCAGACGTTTAAAAGTAATGCTTTATCTTGATTTTGATCTTTCAAGAATTATTTACTTATACATTAAATATTTCCAGTTTGAAATTTAAATATTAAATCGTGCAATATGTTTGGTATAATAACAATTTCCTTTAATATCAAAACGGACATTATTAATCAATGCTCGGATTTCATATATCACACGATTGCTTCGAATCGCTTCTATAGTGCGAAAAACAAGAGCTGTCGGCATTGTTAAAGGAAAGTTTTTGACCTTCTTCTGAAACAATAGCTTTTATACATCACCAGTACTTAGAAAAGCTTTCACAGCGCATTTACAATGACATCGATATAAAATATTACACATATAGCTAGTTAATAATAATAATGATAATGACTTTCTAGGAATATATATTTTTTTAATTAATTCGTCTAAAAGCTCTAGAAGCATAGTTTTTCCTCCTTTTCCGGCAGCATATTTTGTGCGCAAGAATAAAGACGTAAGTACGTATACCATGGTAAAAAGTGAAGAGATGTCTAAACATAGTTGGGGCAAACCCAGATTTCTCTGCATCCGCTGATGCGATGGTTAGAGAGGAACTTGGACCGAGAAATGCGAATTAGCCAAGTTTCGTTAGGGGGATGTATAGACAGGACATACAGAAAGTCGTTCTTGTTCTTACTTCTATATTTAGCCACAGGATTCAAAGTTACCATGTGTTCGATCCTAATGCTATTATTAGCAACAGCATATGTAGAACTCGCATTGTATATGTATATTAAGACGCTGCTATATTTTAACCGACTTTCCGTAAGTTTGACACTTATCTGACAGCAACACATCATCCTCGAAACTCCTTTATGTCACGTGGGATGAAAAACAATAACCTGAAGGGTAAAAATTAATCCACAATTAATTAAAGTAGACAAGGAAGGAAGGAAGATTGTCAAACGTCTTTTTTATTGCAGTCTGACAATCACTAGTGCAAAATAATCAATGCAAAATAATCCATATAGTTCTATATACAAATGTGTGCAGTAGAGATTCTTTTAAATGCACTTGAAGTGTTTTTCAAATTTTTTACATTTTCAAAATGATGCATATTTTTTTAGTTTTTTAAAAATAGACACTGAAGGTTCAGCAAAGGGATGAAAGAAAATCGCGAGTTTATCTTATAGACTTCAGAAAAATGTGCATGGTATACTTTGAACTTGTCAAGAGAAAAAGGTTTTTCATGTTTCGATAGCATTACGAGATTCCGAGAACAAAGATCTTATCTGGAAAAATTCTTTTTGCTTATAAGAAAGTGGATTAACTTGAAGTATTCAATGTTATGTCATTTCTGTAGATAGAAAAATGAAAACATTTTTTGAGATTCCATAAATGATAGAAAGAACTTTTTTTTCTCGTAATGTAAAAAAAATATTATGTAATGCTCGATAAATACTAATTGTAAGCCACAGGCAAATATTAAGAAACAATATTTAATTAATTAATTTCGGTCGAGATAAATTATTACAAGAATAAATCATTGAGAAGGTTGTTGGTCGTTTATTTCGATCGAGGTTTAATATGAAATATAACGGTATGCAATTATTGCAGCTAATTGCCATATCAATTAAGTGAAAAGCATGCTAGTTTTGTGAAGTTCAATTTAAATTACTGGGTTTTATACAATTTGTTATACATCGAATAATTTCAGTTATCAGGTTCAATTAGTATACTAATTCTTATGACGTAACGAGTTTTTTTGCTTCAATCAATTTTGCTTCAAAGAGAGAAAAAAATAAATAATGTAAAATAAATGAAGAAGGGAAAGGGTAAGTTTCTCATAAAAACCCTTACAATCTAATTGTAGTCCTTGCAAAATATTAGTCATATAGAACCGGGTCAATATTACTTGTCAAGGTGCCAACCTTTGCTGGATATGCGAAGGACAAAATTGGGTTTTTCTTAATATTGTACTTATTGACGATTATAAAAACTTTCTAGATTTTATCTAAATTACGACATTTATTTCATAATTAAATGCCGTTTAATTTAACATTTAGAATCATTAATAATTTTTATAAATTCAAAATGAATTCGTAGAATTGTGTAACTTTGAAAGCCCTTGAAATTTGAAGTATTCGACCTTGAAATAAATACCGGTGTCAGCTGTACATCTCTTTTCTCGATATTGGTATTTCATTGAAGAAGCATACGTACCCTAAGTGAGCAATATATTTATAGTGCAGACCATATTCTGAAGGGATCTACATTTATGGCCTTCTAAAAAAGGTGTATCGGCATTGTAAAGGGAATATTTTTGATATTGTTGTAGTAATATTATATGTATCGACGCATATCGGAAGCAAAAAGCTGGAGGGTCGACGAGCATTAAAGTCGCAACCCCTGCAACGGCTTCTCTTGAATCACCCTCAGGGCTTCCGATCAATTTGAGCTAGTGCTTTCCACTACACAAATTTAGATGCATAAAAGCTGCGGCCATTCTCTATTTACATTTTCTTATTCAGTTAACATCAACAAGTCCTTTTTTGTCATTTACGTAATCATTTTACTATTTTACTTGAAATATCTGATTAATTCGACAAAATTTAAACCCCAGGAAGTTTTTATGAAACAGATTAAATTAATAAAGAGCTAACACATTTATTATTAGATTGTTCCTTTATTGGTGGAAAAATAAATTTTTTTTGTTTATATTAGATAATTACTCGCAATATTTTCCATGTTAATCATATTTGTGAATTAAACAGCTCTACTTTCCTGCAGCAACTAATTGAGTTTAGCAACCATAATCAAGTTAGTTTTGCTAGCTCTTAATATACTCATAATTATAAACTAAAGTTATTTTAGTTATTCTGAAATTCTTAATATATTCTGGTTACTTGGAATATATTTTTACCTTTTCTTTATAAATAAATTGGAATTTGTGATGAAAGTTTATAACTTTGAAAACGGAAGTGTCACAAAGTATCTGTCACTTTATGTTACTCAAGTTCTTTTCACTTGGCTCTATTCATAGACTCTGGTTTCATTTTGTGGGCGCGGTATACTAAAAAGAATATCCTTTAACCTTTCCCAACACGCAAAGCAAAATTTCTATATACTTAATGATATCTTCCTTTACGTGACGTGAAAGTTATTCAGAATTTCCAGGCCACGTTCATGCCTTTTATAACTTTTGTATACCTATTTTTTACAATATCCTTCCAAGGATTTAAATTATTTATGCTTTTGAAAAGGAAAAGGTATTAATTACTATAAAAGGAATATAAATTCCATCAGTTATCACTTGTGAGTTTCTGTTCTTATCCAGAATAACCATCTGTCACGCGATACTTTTATACATCTGCAGGACTGATTTTGATATAGGACGTCTTATATTTGGATGAAAATTAAGTACAGAAGTGTGATTTTTATTGTTCTCTAAGAAATTCCAAGACTGTGGTGTTTAAGATGTTCTAAATTTAAGGAAAATCCGAAATTCAAATAAGACTATACATTGCATCTTCAACAGTTCCACATTTAGAGAAATGGGAATTCCGAATATCAAATGGCTGCGGATGCGTGGATAAGTTCATCATTAAATCTGCATGATGAGAAAGCCATCACGTTTTACATGATCCTAATTCGACTCTATTTCATCCCCATTGATCCTCCTTGAATAGAGCACTTATAAACGATATTATTGGCTCACTAAAATTTTTCATATTGTCTGTGACAATAAAATTCGTTTAATTGACCAAATTCATTTCAAATCAGACAGGCAATGCAACTTGAGTAAAAGTTTTATACTTGACAGATAAAATCGACAGTAGTATCAACTAGGGGGTAGCCAACAGTGATTGATTGCCTGTCGCTTGGCAACGTCTTCATTGTATGTATGAACAGAAAGTGCGTCAAGTTCCTAGGAGTGGTTTCGACGTTAGACACAACGACAGCTTAGCAACAGGATCTCGTGTCCCTTCAAAACAAACATGCGTCATTGCGTGGAAATCAATGTTCATTGTTTATATGTAATATTATGGATATTATGTAATTGCATGAGTGATAAGGGAATTTTTAGATGTTGATTAAGGAAGTCTACTTTTTAAAAAAATCACTTATTTACTGTCCTCATTTAACAATATGCGCGATGCATGGAAGGTGTAATTATTATACCATGCATCATGCAATGTTAACTGCATGAGTGATAACCATGTGATGTGCTTGACATAATTATTTTTAACTAGTATTGCAATACTACATGTAACGTAATTAATTAATATTTCAATACCTTCGAGCATTATTATCTGAATTTCATTGAATATTAATCGAAAAACTCGTACATAATTGTTACATATAATATAATTTACATATAATTACATATAATTTGTATATTGTTACTAGAAAACATTAAAACAAGTGTTTCAAGTCAGGAAAATAAGCTTGAATTAATTAAATAATTAATTCTTAATCTATTTAATCCTTCTCTTCGTAAAATCAACAGTTTTTCTTGGAAATTTCATATTATGTTTGATTTAATAAGAGTCAGTTTATTAGGGTGGCTTGAAAGAGTGCAATTTGCGGAAAGTGGTCCTTTCAACGATTCGCGGAAATTTTCCAAAAGGATGTAATTTCAGATGTGAAGACAGTCTTTGAGTTGGAGGCGGTGTGGAAGTTAGGTCTAGGAGTGGGGTTTCGTGGATCGATTCCCGCTGGTAAGAACCACGTGACGGGGTGCGGTGATTGTGACGTCACTGTGGCCACCCTAAGCAATCTCTTTGTTGATTCGACGCTGCTCATTCTTCGCAGTCATTAAGGTCTAATCTAAATATAATGCCTTCAATGGAATATTTCTTTGAATCCTTTTTTTAGATTCATAATATGTACTACCAGCATAAAAAGAATTTATTCAAAAAGTATCCCGACATCATTGTTCATTTGTCACACCTGTTAGAATTTTTCAGAAAAGGAGAAAAAAAGTTTACCTAGGTCATAGTTCAAACCAAGACCCTCCACTTTCCATTTCTGGTTCGAACCCAGGCCCGGGAGTTATGTAAATGCTTATTTTTCAATAAATATGAAATTGGTACAAAGTTAATTTAAGGGAATTCATCAAGTTATGTAATGCCCCTTTATAAATGCAGAATTCTACCAATGAATTATATAATTTCATTGTTTTAATCAATAAATTGTTTCTTAGAAGTAATTATTGGAATCTTCAAAAGAGAATTTTTATGGAAATCGTATAAAGGTGCATTACATAATAATACTTGAATGGAAATGATTGAGGATTCTTTAAATCTTATATAACTTCGAAATTGATTAAGTTTAAACTTTTCAAGTTTAAATGCTTCAATCGATGTAAATTAATATCTCAAACGCTAAGAGATGTTTAAATATGTACAAAGAAGTTGTAAAAATATGTTTATCAAATTTGTAGAGAGCATATATGATCGGTTTGAGGTCCAATCAAATTATACTTTACCCGAGCTCTGTTTTCTCACTTACTTAACCTTAACCTTACATCGTCAACCCCTAGGCGACCCTCACTTTATGAAGCCAAACGTGTGCCCGTCTTACATAGCAATACTCGGTTATATGACCCACTATTCCCCTCTTCCTTAATGCGCAATGAGATAATAACCCGAGCAGTGTTGTTCTTTTGTGACAAAGAGCCATTTTGGCGAACTTGGTACAACATTTTCGGATAAGTTTTATTGTTAGTTATTTTTTTACAATATCTCATCATGTGAAAATATATTGGTTTGATATGAAAAAAGACGTCCCCAATTTTCATCAAAGTTTTACGTCTTGATATCTCCTGAGTGAGAAAAAACATTTTTTTACACTGATCTTTCTTAGTAATTTTTAAATTAAACTACTTAAAATTCCTCAATCACCTTAAAAATCTCTTAGAATTAATGAAAATCGTTTAAAAGTCTTAGAAACACCTATTCATGCACCTCAAATCTTCCTGAAACAGTTTCTCTCTAAGATTTCAAGTGCTTTTCGAAGTGTGTAACTTTTGAATGAATAGCGTCACAGAATCCTCGTTGAATATTCAATATTCATACTTTGCCTGTACCTATATACTGGGCCTGTAGGCATTTCCCTTTTGTGGGGCTTATAATGATAATAAATATAACATGACTAAAGCCAGGATATCTGCGTAGGATTTACACTGTGGACTGTGATAGGATATCATATGTGCTCAGCGCTGTCGCCTATGAAAGGGCTAGCAAAGCCGCATAGAAATATATTTTTTTAGCTTTCATGCCTAGAGCGAAACAACCTATTTTCTATTCAGTATGAATTTTTATTTTTAAACTGCACAAGGTTGTATTGATTTTTGTATTGAAAATCGATTTTAATTATTCAGTATTAGAATAAGCATCCTGACGTTACTAAATTAAGAATGAATTGCTCCATACATATTTCCAAATAAGAGACATAAATAAAAGTTTTATGATATTTCTGTTATAGGATTTCTATCGTGGGATAAGGATAGTTGCCATGTGGACCTCGAAAAGGAATTGCAAGCTCTGATAGCACAGGCACCAGAAGGTGAAGAAGCCAGAAATGGTGAGTATGTTTAAATTTTCAATATATATTATAATTCTCATAAATTATAAAAGACCAGAGAAGTGAATTTTCGTTTCTTTATTTTTCCAACGACCTTAGAAGGAAAGTGGAAGATGAAAGTATGAAGAAACTTTTAGGATACTTTTATTGATATTTCAGGGATTGGAAAACAGAATTAAATAGGGGTTTTATTTAAGTTAATATGTATATAAAAGACGCTTTAGGTATAAATTGAGGAAATAAGGTAGAAAACTTGATCAAAAACATGTTTTTTTTCAAGTATAATAAAGCTTGACCGCTATATGAATGCTTCTGTGTATGTAAATATTAGTAATGAATATAATTTACATAAAAGGATAATACATATATATTTTGATGACCCTTCTAAACTTTAAAACTAATGTTTGAGTTCTCCTATATTTGTGTATGAGTTTCTCTGCTGCCCATTATTTAGTTCAAAACTGTAATTGGAACTAAATTGTTTGTTTAACAGGAAAACATGCAGTGCATGCAAATATAAAATGTCTAATCAGAGACAGCAGTAATAAACACAAACAAGTAAAATATTATTTGAAAACTGATAATTTACCAGATTAAACTGACAATAAATATGTTTAATCCATGTTTTCAAGTATATTAATGAAATGGAGGTGCATGGTAATATTACAGGAGAACGCCTCATTCAATATGCAACGGAGAATCTCGTAACGGAAGTTCTGATACACCCCCAAACAAATACTTTGTTACAATGCATACGCAATCTTCTCGCGAGTTTCACGAAGCACCGGCACATCATTCACGCTGGTTACACATTCGGTGGAAATGGTTCCTGGATACTGCAGGTATATACTTTTCCCAAGTTTCTTCAATTTTCTTTTTTTCTGATTAAATTTCTTCACGAGGATAAATTTTTCCTTTTAAATATTATAATTCTGTTCTTTTCATTGTTAATATTTTGAATCTTTGTATGACTATTGATGAATTTTGATTGATTGATAAGTTCAAGTAATTACTTATTTATTTACTTGTGGGTGTATTCGTCTCCTGCTCTGATATTGATTATATGAAATTTTGCTCAATTTTTCTAAAAATAGCCTCAATTTCCTCTGAAATGGGACTCCGAGAAAAACACACCCACTCTCATCTACACCCACGCCAAGTCCACCTATATTAAGTCTATATAAAGTTTCAAAACCTTTTCGATTTTTATTCACACTCTGCGAGATGTAAGATATAATAATTTAATAATTCACCAAATATTTTTGTACTCCGGGTAGAAATTTTATTAGGGCTCAAATCCGGTTCTAACAAGCTGGTCAAAACTTTTAGAAAGTTTTGAAATATTGATTCTGGGGAAGAATGAATGTTTTATTCATTTATAAGCAAATTTCATATAAAATCCAAGTGCCATTGACTTACCCCAGTCCACAATATCTGCAGAACGCAGGCTTTAAAAGCAGATAGAATACAGAATAGGATTAGAATAGATTATTATAGAAGTGGAAAGCATTCTGAGGAAGAAGAAGAGAATAGATGAACGTATTAGAGAGAGTAGTGAATAATACAAAGCAGGTTCTTATCATTATCATTCGAAAAGAATACATTTTATTTAACTTTTATTCTTTACGATTAAAACGTAAATTATATTCAACTTTGGATTTAATCCGCCTGAATAAATTGTGAGAGGTACCTTTTTGTGCCTTCAGGCGAGCTCCACCACAGTATCTTACGTTTTGAAAATTGAATTTATGATTTTTAACAGTATTTTTTTATTTTTTAAACGAAAACTATTAAATTCAACCATTGGGCTTTATTGTTGTCTCTATTTCTAAAAAGAAATTGTACATGCTTAATGATTCAAATTTTTAAATTAAGGGAATTAAAAACGAAAACTCTCTTCATTAAGAAACTTTTTGCAGGATGGAACCTTCAGCTATGCAGATTTTGTGGATGCATTCAGCGAACATGAAGTGCAAAGAGTGCTTCGTGCTTACGAGAATAGTGTTACAGTAGATATTCATTGTGCGGGAGTTGGTGAATGGTCAACAGCACGATTATGCAAGGAGCCTTGTACTAGGTATGCTTACTTTAATATTATCAAGAAATTAAAATTGAATTAAAATCATTTTAAAAATTCGTTTAATGTGGAAACTAGAAGTTTTTGATGACTTATAAAGATTGTGATTTTGATTACAGGTCCTGTCAAGTCAGAGTGAATCCTGATGATGTTCTCACAGCAGGAGTTCCGGCCATTACTAGTTTTACACATTACATCGAGCAGTACCTTGTACCCCAAACGTTAGATCAGCTCATGGAACCATCCGATGTCGTTGGAAATATCCGCTTTAGTCATCCAACTCTTTATGTCTTCCCGGGTGGACAGGGAGACGCGGCTCTCTTTGGAATAAATGGTTTCAATATGCTTGTCGATGGAGGGTTTGCTAGGAAAGCTTGCTTTTGGGATTTTGCCAGACACTTAGATCGACTGGATGCCGTTCTGGTGACAAGGATAAACAACAGCAATATAGGTGGCATGTCCAGTGTGCTGCGAAAAAAGAAAGAAATGCATGTTTATCCACAGATTGGACATTTCTTCTGTAACCTAGTGGTAAGTAAAAACTTGTTTAAACATAAGTAAAGATGTAGAAAATTAGTAAAACACTGATATCAATTATAATCTAAATAAGATTTTAAAAAAGACAATTGAAACCTTCTTTCTATAGGAAAGAAAACACTCAAATTCACCAGATGGTGACAAGGACATCGATCCTTTGATACTGGACTTGATTGATATGGGTCAAGAAATGATGGTAAACCTTCGTCACATCAATCTTCGAGCTCATCATTGTTATCGAGACCCTGATCCAATTAATCTCTACCATAAAGTCGGCCACGGGACCCTCGATATGTTCGTCCTTAGTCCTAGTAAAGACAGTAAGGAAGTCCGTGAATTTCTAGCGAAATGGCACGCTTCTGACTCAAAGCTTTTTTCTAGTTCTCATAAGAAAGATTCGAACAATCTTGTATTCCCAATACAGAATGTTGTATCGATCTGTGCACTCTTAGTCTGGCAACCTGCAAATCCCGAGGGTACAATAACAAGGATTTTATTCCCCGGAAGTACACCTCAACATAAAATTTTCGAAGGTTTAGATCGCCTCAAGCATTTGGAGTTCTTAAAACATCCCACTTGTTCCGCCAAGAGTATCTCGCCATCGACTTCGCTCGTGGCTTTAAAGGATAAACCATTGAAGAAAATTGGGTTAATAGAAAGGGAGGTGAAAAAAGCAGAGTTAAGGAAGGAGAAGAAAGAAACTCCTGAAATAAAGGCTGTGAAAGGAAGTGATGAATCACCTCCAAAATCAATTTCTCAGACAATTCCGGCTGGAAGGACGACGAAAGTCGAAGTGAAGACTAAGAAAGTTGCAGAAAATAAAAAGATAGAGTCTGAAGCTAAGGAAAGTAAGAAGATTGAGGATATGAAGGAAATCAAAAAGAAAGAGAGTGTAAAAATTGAAAAATCTGAAAAGCAAGATGGTGAAACAAAAAAGATAGATATTATTAAAGCAGAAACTGAAAAGACTGCTGCCTCTAAGGAACAAAAAGCGAAGCCAGAGACAAAGAAGAGGGAAACTAGAGATATAAAGACGGCAGTAAAAACAAGCAAACCGGAAGCTCCATCCAAACCGAGTCCAAAGCCAATCGAGAAGAAGGTAATGAAGCCTTCAGCGGAGAAGAAGGATGTTAAGTCTTCTCCAACTACTCCAAAGAAAACTTTGAATGGAACTGCTAGTAAAACAGAAATATCAAAGGCAGCGCCAAAAGTGTCAACAAAACCAACTACTAAAGCACTTTCATCAGCTCCTGCTAAGAGTGCTAAGGACGCCAACAACAGAAAAGTTGTTGAACAAAAGAATATAGAGATGTCTTCAAGGGCTGGAACTGCTGCTGCTGCTGCTGCAGCTGCAGCTGCCTCTAAAGCTGCGAAACCAAAACCAGTTGAACGGAAACCAATCAGTCGTCGAACAAAACCAGTTAGTCCGAGCAAAGCCAGAGTTCCTAGCAGTCCGGCAAAATCTACTAGAAGCACTCCGACTACTTCAGTCAAATCGGATAAGGATGGAGTGATTAGGAAAGTTAAAGGTGACAGAGGCACAACTGATTCGTCAACCGTGTCAACTCCTTCTGGAATAGAACCTGATTCAGTTGTAAGACTTGCGGAAAAGAGTCTCACCGAAAAATCCGAGGACTTGTCTCTTGATTCTATTGAAAGTAAAGTATTAGCAGACCTTAAGGAAGAAAGGGAGGTGGTAGAGGAAATTGAAGCAGTGCTTCAGAAGGCAGAGCGAATAGAAGAAGCAAGGAAGGAAGAACGTTTTGAAGGAGATGATGAAATCACTGCTGAAGCTACAGACAAAAAGGAGGAAGATATGACTGAAGAAGATGTAACAGCTGAAATAGAAGATGCCCCGAAGAAAGATAGTTCCAGGAAAGCAAGCCAGGAGTTGACTGAGGAAGATGAGTACTTGATCGTAGAAAAAGAAGAAATATATACAGAAGATTCTGTTCAGAGTGGGGAAGGAGAACAGAAGCATTTCCTTGATGAAGTTGAGTCGGAAAAAGTTAAGAAACTCGAGGATAAAGAATATTCGAAGGAGGAAGAAGCTGAGGAAAAGAAGGACGAGGTTCCCGAGAAAAAACTAGATTTTGCTGAAACATCTGGTGCGAAAGTAGAAGAAAGAAGAGCTTCTGAGATGCTGTCTCCAGAACACAAGGAACAATTGAAAGAAGAGATGAAGGAGATAATAGCCACTGCTACTGAGGCTGTTCAGAAAACTGAAGATAAAGATGATTCAGGGAAAAAGGACAGCGAAGATATAACCAAAGAACCTTCTAGTTTAAGTCCTGACAAATTTGATTCTTCAGAGAAGAAAACGACAGATACTGACCAAAAGCCGGAAGTTGATCAGAAGGAACCAATTCCGGAGAAGATGGAAGAATCTCAAGAGAGAATCTCAACTCTAGAGTCGGGTGCAACGACAACTGCACCAACTTTGCCTGAAGATGAAAGAATCACTTTAGATGATATTAAAGAAGACATTGATGAGAAACATGTGGTTGAAGAGGTTAAGGAAAAAGTTGTATCGCCAATAATCAAAGAAGTCATTCCAGAAGAAATACCGGCACCTGCTATTCGTCAGACAGTAGCAGCTCTTCAGCGAGATTCTGTGAAGACTCCTGATGAGGTTGCTGACCTTCCAGTTCATGAAGAAGTTGATCCTAAACTTTACAGGATGGATGACTTTAGCAAACATAAGGAAGAAAAGGCTCTGTCCCCTCAGGATTCGAAAGAACCTCCTACTCCACCAGTGAAAGAGCAGAAGGGAATGTTTAGTTTCTTCGGTAAAGTAGCCGACAAGTTTGAGAAGGGATATGACAAGTTGACGAAGAAGAAAAAAGATTCGGATAAAGAGACTGATGATAAGTCATCATCAAAGTCTAGTTCGCCAAAGGATCCTAAACCAAAAGAACTACCCCTTGAAGACGTAAATATGGCGCTAGTTTTCCCGAAAGTAGGCAAAGTTAGCGATAAACCGGACACCTTTGAGCAAGTGGAGCCTAAAGTGCATGATGTAAAGGTAGCAACGATAAAAGAAACTGCGACATTCTTACAAGAAGAAATAAAGGATGTGCGAAAAACTAGTATATCGGATGTAGAGCCTAAGGGAGAATGCATGACCACTGATGTTATTGAGGCAGCAAGAATTAGCGAACAACTGAAACTTGATGAAAAGACATCACCGCCTAAAGAATTTAAGGACTTGAAAGATGAGATTTTATCTGATGGAGAAAAGAAAGTAGAAGCTGTTGAGGAAGCAGAATCTATTGAAGTCGAAGCCCTGATTCAGGAGTCTTCGAAGAAATTTAAATCCGCAAAGGACAGTTTAAGAGACTCATTGGAGTCACTTGAAGAAAAAGGTCCAAGGGAGCACCAAATTAATTTGGCTGATTTACCTCCACCAACCGACATTGTCACAGATACGTTAACTGGCGTTGCCGAAAAATTAGGAGAAATCAAACCATCAGTCGAAACTGTTTCTCCAATTTCAAAAGAGCCTGAGAAAGTGAAGTTTATTGTTCCTGAAAGTAAAGAAGAGGAAGGTGAAGAAGAAGATGAGGATTTTGCTCATATTCCAGATATGAAAGAAGCTGTTCGAGATATTGGTGAAGTTTTAGCAGGAACTGCTGGAATCGAGCTTGAAGAGAAGCCTAAAGATGTGATAGAAATTGTAAAGAAGGTCGCAGAGATACTCAAGGAAGATGATTTCTTGTCAGAGAAAGCTCTATCTGAGATCGCTGAGAAAAAAGAGAGACCGATAGTTTTAGACACAAAATCATCCACAGCTGATGATAAGAAGCCAGAACTTGAGGATAAAGATAGAAAATCAAGTATTGGAGACATCATGCCAAAGAAAGTAGGTGTTACTGAACAACTTCCTTCTCAAGAAGAAGTTGAGGAAATGTTCCAGGACGAGAGTGCTAAACTTTTGCCGGAGTATCAAAAAGCCAATGGTATCGAAATTCATGAAGAGCATTTTATGAAGGTTGTGAAAGATACTCAAGTCACTTCACCTGCAAAGGATGAAGTCTTGGATCGTCAAAGAATTTTAGAAATGGGTTCAGATTTGCTGAAGGATGTTGAAATTTGTGAAAAATCAGATATCTGTGATGAAAGTAAAGTAGATGTAATGGAAGCTGGTTTAGAACAAGTCTGTACAAAAACTGTACTTTTACCAAGATTTGACGAGGCTGGTGATACCAAAGAAGAAATTGAATCTTCGGATATAGGATTTGAGCAAAAATTATCTCCAGCGAAGGCAGAGCTTGTGGTTGTTACTCCAGGATCTACGCCCACTTCTCCCAAGTTCTCAGTAGATAAATTATCTGAACATGATGTGCAAGTAGCCTCAAAAATTGCTGATAAATTACCAGCTGATATTAAGACTATAATCGATAAAGATGGTAGTATTGAGGATATTATTGAAGAAATCATTGTTTCCAGGACGCAAAAGATTACAACGGAAATTATAGAATATATTATAATTATAAAGCGCGTTTCTAGAGAAAGAGTAATTGAGATCATTGAAACTATTACCAAGAGGAAAATCTCAGGTGTAAGTGCAGTGGAAGATGAAGGTATTTTGAAATCCGAAGTGGTAATCAGTCCCCAGAAGAGAAATGATGTTGAAGATTATATTGAGAAAGAATATATTAATAGAGGAAAAAAGATTACCACGTTAATTATCGAAGAGATTTCATTGTTGAAAATAATTCCCAAAGATGTTATTATGGAAATTATAGAGAGTATCATAATCAAAAGAAAGATTACTAAAGATTCGGTGCTAGATATAATTGAAGATAAAATTGAAGTCGATGATCAAAAACGCAAGTCAATAACGGAAGTCGTTGAAAAAATTGATATTCCCATAGCTGGAAGTACAGTTAGTTTGGAAGAAGATCTTGTTGAAGGATTTGTGAATATTCCTTCGAAGGATGCTGTCGCTGCGTTTATAAGTGAAGAGAGTCGAGGAAGTTATGAGGAACTGCAATTTGAGGCAAAAGATACATTTTCAGGGAAGACTCATTCAGAAAAAGATGACTTTGAAGCTGTTGAACAGGAATACAAAGTTAGTGACTTAACGCAGTCACCCGACATTTCTAGAAAATTAAGTGAAGTTGAGGGTGGTGAAGAAGATTCGAGTGATGTAATTGAAGCTGATGAGAAATTCGTTAAAGAAACCAAAGGCAAGCTTGGTAAAGAAAAGGAATCAGTATTAAATGAGATCCAGGAAAAGAAAGAGGAAGCGGATTCTCGTATTCGGGACCCTGAAGCATCCGACACATCAGAAGTGATTGATGCTACCGAGAAGTATCTGGATGAAGCTAAGGAAAAAGTAGTGGCTCCTTTGAAGGAAATTGATGAGAAGAAGAGTCCAGAAGTTCAGAAAGCTTTACCAGAAACTAAACCAGCTGCACCATTGATTGAAGAGAGGAAGAAAAGTATTGTAGACAAAGTTTCAGCTGAAGAATTACAAGAGAAGATTGATGATCAGGAAGTACAAGATATTACGGTTCGTAAGATGCTGGTAACTGCTAGTAGTGAAGATGGTGGTCATGAAACAGAAATCTGCGCAGCAGGAACAATCACTTTCACAAAATCAGTTACTCCAGATTCTTTGAAAGAAGCTTCTGTGAAATCTACACCAGATAAAGATTCTTTGGTGATGGACAAGGATTCCTTGCATTCTGATGAAATCTCGGATAAATCGGGATCAGAGGCTAAGGAGAAAGTTTCACCAGTTGATAGTTTGGATAAGTCACCAGTGGGTACTCGGGACTCTCAAGACCTGGAAGACAGTTTAGAGAAAAAGGTTGAAGCATCAGACAAAATATCAGCAGCCGAAACAGTAACAGAAAAAACCTTGGACTCTCTTCTAGAGAAATCACCTGAGAAGCGAGAAACCGTAGACCAGCTAAAGGAACTTGAAAAGCTAAAGTCACCAGATTTAGGACATTCAGAAGATGTGTCTCCAACTGAAAGTGTATTCTCTAAAAGTCCTACTGAAAAGCCAGTAATCTCTGCAAGTACGTGTTTGACAGAAAAAGCAGAGGAAATAGAAGTTAAGTTACATGGTGAAATTACCAAACCTACAAGTCTACCAGAGAATGTTACGGATGATATATCGCCAAGTACAATTAGTGAGAAGGATGTGACTAAAGCAACCTCAATTTCTGATGATAAGCTTGCAGAATTACCACAAAAGGTAGATACACCCGCACCATCGAGTATAGTCAGCGAAAAACTCGACGAAAACGAGGTTTCTAAATTAGTCGGTGACAAAGTAGAGGAGAAAGAATCTCCTGAGAAGCCAGTTTCAAAATCTCGATCTGCAAGTATTGCAAGTGTCAAAGAAGAAGAAAAACCACTTGACAAGTCTGGATCGACGAGTATTATTAGCGAAAAATTAGCTGAAAAAGAGTCTGCTGAAAAGTCAAAATCCCCAAGTTTCGAAAAGGAAATAGAAGAATCACTTGTTAAATCTCGATCAGGCAGTATTTTGGATGAAAAGGATGCACTAAAAACTCTCGAAGATGAACAATTAGGTGATAGCTCAAAGTCTCCTAGTATTGCAGGTGATAAGCCTCTTGATAAAGATGTACTTGAAGAATCAATGGTTAGATCCAGATCTGAGAGTATTGCTAGTATGACAGCAGAAGCAAAGGAGCCCTCTGATGTAAAAGAAGATAAGGAACCAATAGATAAATCTAAGACTTCCAGCGTCGCACTTGATAAGACTGGTAAAGAAGATTTGATTGAAGCTACTCTTAGGTCCAGATCAGCAAGTATCGCTAGTGAGAAAGCAGATACAAAGACATCCTCTGATACATTCACAGGTGTAAAACACGATAAGGTAGCTGATGAATCAAAGTCTCCTAGTATTGCTGGCGAGAAAGATTTACTTGAAGAATCTATGGTTAAATCGAGGTCTGCGAGTATAGCCAGTGAGAAAGCTCCAGCTGTGGATGCTAAACACGATAAGGATTTGCTTGATGAATCCATGGTTAGATCACGATCATCAAGTATAGCCAGTGAGAAAACACTAGCAGCAACGGATGTTACACACGACAACGAATCCGAAAAATCAAAGACTCCGAGCATTGCTGGTGATAAGCATGATGAGAAAGATTTACTTGAAGAATCTATGGTTAGATCGCGTTCAGAAAGTATTGCTAGTGAGAAAGCCCCAGCGTTGGATGTTAAACACGATAAGGAATCATCTGAAAAATCAAAGTCTCCTAGCATTGCTGGCGATAAGCCTGAAGAGAAAGATTTTCTGGAAGAATCTATGGTTATATCCAGATCTGCAAGTATAGCCAGTGAGAAAGCAACAGCAGTAACGGATGTTACACAGGACAAGGAATCTGACAAATCAAAAACTCCTAGCATTGCTGGTGATAAGCATGATGAGAAAGATTTACTTGAAGAATCTATGGTTAGATCGCGATCGGAAAGTATTGCTAGTGAGAAAGCCCCAGCATTGGAAGTTAAACACGATAAGGAATCATCTGATAAATCAAAGTCTCCCAGTATTGCTGGTGATAAGCCTGATGAGAAAGATTTGCTTGAAGAATCTATGGTTATATCGAGATCTGCGAGCATAGCCAGTGAGAAAGCAGCTGTAGTAACGGATGTTGAACATGACAAAGAATCAGCTGACAAATCCAAGTCTCCCAGCATTGCTGATGATAAGCCTGATCAGAAAGAAATTCTTGAAGAATCTATGGTTACATCGAGATCTGCAAGTATAGCCAGTGAGAAACCACCAGCAGTAACGGAAGTTACACACGACAAGGAATCTGATAAATCAAAGTCTCCCAGTATTGCTGGTGATAAGCCTGGTGATAAGGATTTGCTTGAGGAATCTATGGTTAGATCTCGATCAGAAAGTATTGCTAGTGAGAAAGCCCCAGCAGTGGATGCTAAACACGATAAGGAATCATCTGAAAAATCAAAGTCTCCCAGTATTGCTGGTGATAAGCCTGATGAGAAAGATTTGCTTGAAGAATCAATGGTGAGATCAAGATCATCAAGTATTGTCAGTGAAAAAGCACCAGCAATAACGGATGTTAAACATGAAAAAGAAGCAAGTGACAAATCAAAATCACCAAGTATTGCCGGTGATAAGTTTGACGAGAAAGATTTTCTTGAAGAATCTATGGTTACATTGAGATCTGCAAGTATAGTCAGTGAGAAAACACTAGCAGTAACGGATATTACACACGACAAGGAATCTGACAAATTAAAAACTCCTAGCATTGCTGGTGATAAGCATGATGAGAAAGAGTTACTTGAAGAATCTATGGTTAGATCGCGATCAGAAAGTATTGCTAGTGAGAAAACCCCAGCAGAGGATGTTAAACACGATAAGGAACCATCTGATAAATCAAAGTCTCCCAGTATTGCTGGTGATAAGCTAGACGAGAAAGATTTGCTTGAAGAATCTATGGTTATATCGAGATCTGCGAGTATATCTAGTGAGAAAGCAACTGTAGTAACGGATGTTAAACATGAAAAAGAACCAAGTGAAAAATCAAAGTCTCCTAGCATTGCTGGTGATAAGCAAGATGAGAAAGATTTTCTTGAAGAATCTATGGTTACATCGAGATCTGCAAGTATAGCCAGTGAGAAAGCTCCAGACGTGGATGTTAAACACGATAAGGATTTACTAGAAGAATCTATGATTACATCAAGATCATCAAGTATTGCTAGTGAGAAACCCTTAGCCTTGGATGTTAAACACGATCAGCAATCAGCTGACAAGTCAAAGTCTCCCACCATTGCTGATGATAAGGCTGAAGAGAAAGATGTGCTTGAAGAATGTATGGTTGGATCAAGATCTTCAAGTATTACTAGTCAGAAAGCCCCAGCAGTGGATGCTATACATGATAAGGAACCGTCTGACAAATCAAAGTCTCCCAGTATTGCTGGTGATAAGGCTGACGAGAAAGAATTACTTGAAGAATCTATGGTTAGATCAAGATCATCAAGTATTTCTAGCGAGAAAGCCTCAGCCGTGGATGCTAAGCACGACAAGGAATCATCTGATAAATTAAAGTCTCCTAGCATTGCTGGTGATAAGCCCGGTGATAAGGATTTGCTTGAGGAATCTATGGTTAGATCGCGATCAGAAAGTATTGCTAGTGAGAAAGCCCTAGCAGTAGATGCTAAACACGATAAGGAATCATCTGAAAAATCAACGTCTCCCGGTATTGCTGGTGATAAGCCTGAAGAGAAAGAATTACTTGAAGAATCAATGGTTAAATCAAGATCATCAAGTATTGCTAGTGAAAAAGCCCCAGTAGTGGATATTAAACACGATAAGGAACCATCTGATAAATCAAAGTCTCCCAGTATTGCTGGTGATAAGTTAGACGAGAAAGATTTGCTTGAAGAATCTATGGTTAAATCGAGATCTGCAAGTATAGCTAGTGAGAAAGCAGCTTTAGTAACGGACGTTAAACAGGATAAGGAATCGTCTGACAAGTCAAAGTCTCCTAGCATTGCTGATGATAAGCCTGACGAGAAAGAATTACTTGATGAATCTATGGTTAAATCAAGATCATCAAGTATTGCTAGTGAAAAAGCACCATTAGTGGATGCTAAACACGATAAGGAACCATCTGATAAATCAAAGTCTCCCAGTATTGCTGGTGATAAGTTAGACGAAAAAGATTTGCTTGAAGAATCTATGGTTACATCGAGATCTGCAAGTGTAGCTAGTGAGAAAGCCTCAGCCGTAGATACTAAACAAGACAAGGAATCATCTGATAAATCAAAGTCCCCTAGTATTGCTGGCGAGAAAGATTTTCTTGAAGAATCTATGGTTACATCGAGATCTGAAAGTATAGCTAGTGAGAAAACACTAGCAGCAACGGATGTTTCACACGACAAGGAAACTGAAAAATCAAAGACTCCTAGCATTGCTGGTGATAAGCATGATGAGAAAGATTTACTTGAAGAATCTATGGTTAGATCGCGTTCAGAAAGTATTGTTAGTGAGAAAGCCCCAGTAGTGGATGGTAAACACGATAAGGAAACAGCTGATGAATCAAAGTCTCCCAGTATTGCTGGTGATAAGCTAGACGAGAAAGATTTGCTTGAAGAATCTATGATTAAATCGAGGTCTGCGAGTATAGCCAGTGAGAAAGCAGCTGTAGTAACAGATGTTAAACAAGACAAGGAATCATCTGATAAATCAAAGTCTCCCAGTATCGCTGGTGATAAGCTAGACGAGAAAGATTTGCTTGAAGAATCTATGATTAAATCGAGGTCTGCGAGTATAGCCAGTGAGAAAGCAGCTGTAGTAACGGATGTTAAACAGGACAAGGAATCATCTGATAAATCAAAGTCTCCCAGTATTGCTGGTGATAAGCTAGACGAGAAAGATTTGCTTGAAGAATCTATGGTTAGATCGCGTTCAGAAAGCATTGCTAGTGAGAAAGCCCCAGTAGTGGATGCTAAACACGATAAGGAACCAGTTGATGAATCAAAGTCTCCCAGTATTGCTGGTGATAAGCTAGACGAGAAAGATTTGCTGGAAGAATCTATGGTTAAATTGCGGTCTGCGAGTATAGCCAGTGAGAAAGCAGCTGTAGTAACGGATGTTAAACAAGACAAGGAATCATCTGAAAAATCAAAGTCTCCCAGCATTGCTGGTGATAAGCAAGATGAAAAAGATTTTCTTGAAGAATCTATGGTTACATCGAGATCTGCAAGTATAGCCAGTGAGAAAACACTAGCAGCAACGGATGTTTCACACAAGGAATCTGAAAAATCAAAGACTCCTAGCATTGCTGGTGATAAGCATGATGAGAAAGATTTACTTGAAGAATCTATGGTTAGATCGCGTTCAGAAAGTATTGCTAGTGAGAAAGCTCCAGTAGTGGATGCCAAACACGACAAGGAAACTGAAAAATCAAAGTCTCCCAGTATTGCTGGTGATAAGCTAGACGAGAAAGATTTGCTTGAAGAATCTATGATTAAATCGAGGTCTGCGAGTATAGCCAGTGAGAAAGCAGCTGTAGTAACGGATCTTAAACAAGACAAGGAATCATCTGAAAAATCAAAGTCTCCCAGCATTGCTGGTGATAAGCAAGATGAGAAAGATTTTCTTGAAGAATCTATGGTTACATCGAGATCTGCAAGTATAGCCAGTGAGAAAACACTAGCAGCAACGGATGTTTCACACGACAAGGAAACTGAAAAATCAAAGACTCCTAGCATTGCTGGTGATAAGCATGATGAGAAAGATTTGCTTGAAGAATCTATGGTTAGATCGCGTTCAGAAAGTATTGCTAGTGAGAAAGCCCCAGAAGTGGATGCTAAACACGATAAGGAACCAGTTGATGAATCAAAGTCTCCCAGTATTGCTGGTGATAAGCTAGACGAGAAAGATTTGCTTGAAGAATCTATGGTTAAATCGAGGTCTGCGAGTATAACCAGTGAGAAAGCACCAGCCGTGGATGCTAAACACGATAAGGATTTGCTTGAAGAATCCATGGTTAGATCAAGATCATCAAGTATTGCCAGTGAGAAAGCCTCAGCCGTAGATGCTAAACAAGGCAAGGAATCATCTGAAAAATCAAAGTCTCCTAGCATTGCTGGTGATAAGCAAGATGAGAAAGATTTTCTTGAAGAATCTATGGTTAGATCGCGATCGGAAAGTATAGCCAGCGAGAAAACACTAGCAGCAACGGATGTTACACACGACAAGGCATCTGAAAAATCAAAGACTCCTAGCATTGCTGGTGATAAACATGATGAGAAAGATTTACTTGAAGAATCTATGGTTAGATCGTGTTCAGAAAGTATTACTAGTGAGAAAGCCCCAGTAGTGGATGCTAAACACGACAAGGAAACTGAAAAATCAAAGACTCCTAGCATTGCTGGTGATAAACATGATGAGAAAGATTTACTTGAAGAATCAATGGTTAGATCGCGTTCAGAAAGTATTGTTAGTGAGAAAGCCCCAGCGTTGGATGTGAAACACGATAAGGAATCGTCTGAAAAATCAAAGTCTCCTAGCATTGCTGGCGATAAACCTGAAGAGAAAGATTTGCTTGAAGAATCAATGGTTAAATCAAGATCATCAAGTATAGCTAGTGAGAAAACACAAGTAACAGCGGATATTAAACATGAAAAAGAACCTGTTGACAAATCAACGTCTCCCAGTATTGCTGGTGATAAGCCTGATGATAAGGATTTGCTTGAGGAATCTATGGTTAGATCGCGATCAGAAAGTATTGCTAGTGAGAAAACCCCAGCAGAGGATGTTAAACACGATAAGGAACCATCTGATAAATCAAAGTCTCCCAGTATTGCTGGTGATAAGTTAGACGAGAAAGATTTGCTTGAAGAATCAATGGTTAAATCGAGCTCCGCGAGTATATCTAGTCTGAAAGTAGAAGCATCGACTGCTGCAAGTGAAAAAGCCGATAGTAAAGAACCTTCTGACACAGGGAAGTCACCAGCTTTAAGTGATAAGTCTGATGAAAAGGAAGCTCATACTGATAAATCCAGATCACCGAGTATTGCTAGTGTAAAACTAGATGAGAAAGAAGCAGCTGATAGATCAAAATCTCCAAGTGTTGCTGGTGATAAGCAAAGTGAGATGGATTTAGTAGGAGATGGAATTACAAAATCTAGAACTTCTAGTATTTCGAGTGAAAAGCCAGATATAAAATCTACTGATCATTCTAAGTCTCCCAGTATCGCAGGCGATAAAATAGGTGAGAAAGATTTCTTGGAGGATACAACTGTTAAATCTACATCATCTAGCATTGTCAGTGACAAACAAGATGTGAAGGATTACATCGACTCGATTAACCTAACAGCAGCAGCAGGTGCTAAACCTGAGAAAGATTTAACCGATCGATCAAAGTCACCTAGCATTGCTGGTGATAGAGAAGGGGAAAAAGATTTACCCGAAGTTAGTAAGTCCAGATCCTCGAGTATCGTAAGCGAAAAACTGACACCAGAACCATTAAGAAAGCCTTCTTTGATGAGTGAATCTAAACATGACGAGAAATCAGAAAAAGAACATGTTGAGAGTCTCAGGTCAGCTAGTCTAATAAGCGATAAGCTAGACGAGGATTCCATAGACCGAACTAAGTCACCGAGTTCTACCAGCGACAAATCCGACGAGAAAGATGGATTTGACAGATCAAAATCTCCTAGCATTGATGGAGATAAGATTGATCATGAAGAAGATCCTCTTACTAAATCTAGATCACCGAGTGTGATTGTTGAAAAACTTGAGCATGACCTAACAAAAGATCAATTGAAAGTCGTTGATCAAGAGAGGTCAAGGTCATCAAGTGTTAGTAGTACTAAGTCTGAAGAAAAAATGACTCGGAAGGATGCTGATAAAGAAGAAGTAAGATCTAGTATTACTAGTACTAGTGAAAAAGGAGATGGGAAGGAAGTTTTAGATAAATCAAGATCATCTAGCATTGCAAATGAAACTGAAAAAGTACAAAAATCAGATGTGCATGATCCAAAATCATCTAGGGCAGAATCACCAACAGAGGATCGAACGCCTAAGGATCGTTCTCGATCACACAGTTTATTTGAAGGAGGAGAGAAGACACCTCTGGGTCGATCTAGAGCAGCAAGTTTGTTCGAGGATAAACCAAGTGACAAAATTGATCTTCTAGAACATGTCAAGGGGGCTTTAGAAGATCCTGTGAAAACTAGTATTTTGGAAGAAAAGGATGAGACGAAGTCTTCACTGGAAACACTGGCTGATTCCAAAAAAGGAAGTTTGTTGGCCAGCGAAGTTCACACAGAAGTTTCAGAGACAATCGGTTCTAGGAAACAGAGCGAGGCAGAAATCCATTTATCGAAACAATCTGGTGAAATAAAATCGCAAATAGTACCTGATGTAAAAGACGTTCTGCATCTGAAACCTGAGGAAAGATTGGAAATAGAAAATTACGTACTAAATGAATGTGTGGATAAAAAGAAGAAAGTAAGTGGACAAATGTTGGATGAAATGAGTGTGTCTCGTTCAGTTCAGAAGTCAGTGATAATCTGTATAATTGAGGAAATAATTTTGAAATTGAACATTCCTAGAGATACTATTATTGAATTTGACCAAGAAGAGCAAGAAATTTCGCAATCAAAGGATGAGGATGAGTTAGAGAAGCTACCAGCGGAGAAATTAGTAAATATAAAGAAATATATCTCAGAGGAGTATATTGAGAAGCATAGAAAGTTATCATTGAAAAATGTGGATGAAATTGCAAACTTAATGTTAGTTTCAAGGAGCATTATTATTGCAATTGTGGAAGAGATTATTCTAGTAAAAAAATTAACGAGACAAAACATTCTCGAAAGTGATATTCTAGAGCTTGGAAAATCTTCTATTAAGGAAATAGATACTATTACTGTATTACAGACCACAGATACAAAAAGTTCCGAATCAAAAGATGGCGGCGATGCCATTGTGGTGCCTGATTCGAAGCGATCTAGTTTAGCTAGTCTTAAGGATCAAGATCTTACGGCACATGATATCAAGAAGGATAATATTGATGGTAAAGCAAGCATGATTGATAAGGATATTCAATCCCTTAAACCAATTTCCAAAAGTCCTAGTTCGAGTCCCGAATCAGAGATTTCGGTATCTCGAGTATCTTTCCAACAAAGTACGGATCTTTTAGAAACGCAAATACCTGAGGAAATATCGGTGTCAGATGAAAAACGCACAGAAGTTAAAACTATTTTGTTAGAAGGTTATATAACCAAGTCAAAGAAAATTACAGAGACATCTCTACAAGAAATCATCAATAAAACAGGTGTGCCAAGATATATCATTTTAGAAATCATTGATGAAATTATTTTCATTAAGAAATTATCGAGGGACAATGTAATAGACAAGCTCTTGTTCCTAGAGGAGGAAACTGAAGATTCTTTTGAGCGTTCATTACTGTCCACTCCCGATAGGAAGTCTTCCGGGTATTCAACGCCAGAAATGAAGCCCTTCGATGATAAACTCGCCAAGTCGATTCCTCCTTACGTTACAGACTATGCAAGTCCATTCCATAAAGCATTTGTTGGTGGTATGACAGAAATGCGAACAACGCATATTACCACCTTGTCTGGGAAGTCAACACCTGACCTGGGTGGACGTGCTGATACTCCTGAATCCGATGTAACTAGTACCACAGGAACTACATCTCAAGAAGTTACTGAAAAGAAGCAGGACAGCAAATCAACGGATCATGAAGAAATTTCAATTGCAGAGAAAACAGATACAAAAGAAGATCTTGATACAACGAAAACTACAGTTTTGAAGACAACGCACCTAGCAAGCCATTTTGATAAAACTGAAGATCTTGATGATTTGCCCAAGGATGTGAAACGAGAGGTAATGATCTGCGAGGGAGAACCGGAAATTCTCGAAACTGTAACAACAAAAATTACAACAACTGTAGTAATTGATGAAGGATCCGGAGAAAAAGTTAGCACCTCTGAAATTGAAAAACCAGAGCTCTACACTTGTATTATATCTCGTGAAGGTCAATCAGAAGTTACTGAAAGTTCGAAATCCTCTTCAGAATTTGTAACGAAAGTAATTAGCAGAGAAAGTACTCCTGAAATTACCAGCGATGTCAAAAGAATCGTGACAACTGTAACGACTGTCACTGACTCAAATGGTAAAGTGACAACCATGAAAGACGTGACAGAATCTAATGACGTACTTGAAAGAGAAGAATTACTCGACAAACTCATTGATTCCTCCCAGGCAGATAAATCAGGAAAGGTGTCAGAAATAAAAACAATTATGAAAGAAACAACTACGACTGTAACTTCAACTTCTGGTATCTCTACGCCTGATGTAAAATCTTTCTATGATTCTGGAAAGTCAACACCTGATCCAAAATTGGAAGAAAAATTGGAAGTACTCGATAAAATATCTGCTGAACGATTAGAGCACTCGCTCTCTCCTGTGATAAGAGATCTAGTATCTGATGACAAGAGTTTGTCTGGGAAATCTTCTCCTGATATATCTTTACCCAAAGATATTGCATATAGTGGAAAATCAACTCCTGACGTTCCTTTGTCTCCTTTAATTAGAGACGGAGCATCTGCTCATCCTTATCCTTCTGGAAGATCGACACCTGATAAGAGAGTGGAGGGAAAATCCAGAACAAGCACTCCTGAAGGTTTCCGATCGGGTGAAGTTATAAGAACAATAATCACCACCACAAGAACTATGTCTGATGATGGAGAGATAATCACCACCACTCAGGAGGTGACGGAAGCTACTAATGAGAAGGGTGAAACTATAGTCATCACCGAAAAAACAGATGTCAAGGTTGATGATCATTTACTTGATAGTCTTGGAAGCGCGATTGGAGATCTGAAATCAACTGATCTTCAGCGAGTTCCAAGTCCTGGTTCTGATATAACGAGTGAAAGAGACGCAGGACGTACCAGTCCTCGCAGTGACCTAAGTAGTGGACACAGTAGGGCAGCCACTCACATTTGGGGTAGTAGCGAAGAAAGACACACCTATTCTGATGATGAGCCTCCAAGTTCACCGCTTTCAACGGCTTCTCATGTTGGCCACTCTCCTCGTCATTTGGAACATGAATCTATGACTGGCAGCTTCTATGGTGAACTTCCAACTGCTGTTAGCAAATCCGAAACTGGTGTTCGATTTAGCGATCCTCTACCTTCTCAAAGTGAGACACCTACCAAAAAATTAACAGTTGAAAAAGAATTTGCTAGTGATTTGAGTCAAAAATCAGATTCCAAGAAATACGTAGATGAAGCAGACTTGGATTCTGATAAGGTTTTGTTGGACCTAAAAGATTCGAAGGAAGGATCTTCTTCAACTTCTTCTACTGCTCCTCAAGACAAAGCTAAAGATGACAAAGCTCCATCTAAGAAGGATCCTATAGAAGGATGGGGAACTCCTCTAGGTCTACCATCACCAAAACCACCACGGAAATTTAATCTACGAAGTCCATGTCAACCAAGCAGTAGTTCTTGTGACTTATCACCTGATAGTTTAAACTTTGATGTTGTTAGTGACTGGGGAGAGCCACTGAGATTGCCTTCTCCAGCACCAGTGCCGAATGAAGTTTCAAATAAAGGATCTCCTGGCACACCGAAGAAGGAACGAAAACAGACGAAGAAAGTTATTTCAGAAAATATAAAGAATAAGAAACGTTCGGAAAGTCCAGCTAAAAATGATAAGAAGTTGAAAGACTCTAAGAACAAAGTTCAACCGGTTTATATGGATTTGACCTATGTTCCACATCATGGAAATTCCTACTACACGGCTCTCGATTTCTTCAAGAGAATAAGGGCTAGGTACTATGTTTTCAGCGGTACGGAACCCAGTCGGGAAGTTTATGATGCTTTACTCGAGGCAAAGAAAACTTGGGAGGATAAAGATTTGGGTGAGTTTATCTAAAAACTTTCTTTTAATCAAATTCCTTTTTCAAGCATCTTTTTTTAAGAAAACTCCTTTTGCGCTTCTTGGAACTTCGCCTGAGAAATTAGAATGCTAAATTTGACGTCTTTGCTTAATTTCATTTCAGAGGTGACAATGATTCCAACTTACGATACAGACACCTTGGGATATTGGGTGGCAGATAACGAAGAAGCATTAGCAGCTCACCATATAGACCTATCCCCATCGGCATCCAGATGCACGATTAATCTTCAAGATCACGAGACGAGCTGCAGTGCCTATAGACTTGAATTCTAGGGAATAGCAGCCTGCTCAGCCTTCATAGTCGAGTTCTGAGCCGCGTCCAGACTAACTTTCGATTCACAATCTGGACCATTCATTCCAAAGAGATTGACCATAGGTCAATCGTCTGTCCCGTCCCGTGGCTCCCAAAGTTTGTACTCGCTGCTGAAAATATGGACAGGCAGTCTGTTTTTAAAACTGAACTTATTATTTCCGAAAGAGAGGGAACTAATAAAGCAACATCCTTTTGGATATACTTTTTTCGTTGTGAGAGGAGAGAATGGGAATACAATAATAACATTGTGTTAATAAAATAAATAAATAAAAAGGGTCAAAGAGCTCTCCCATCAAGTTTGACTTAATGACCTAGAAAAAGAGATGCATTCATCTGAAAGAATTCACGGTGTGAGGAGTATCGCGTCTTAAATTTCGCGATAGGTATTCTTAACTGAATTAACAGTTGTACCTGCTGATGCCTATATTTAAAAGAAAAATACTGATAAATACTAATCAATACTAACGAGCAAACATACAAACATAAAACATACACTTGCATTCACTCGTACACAAACAAGACATACTCTCATGCACATTTTTAAAGGACTGCTATAGTGACTGCATAACCGGAATACAGAGAACATGAATAATTGAATATTGAACATGATGACTGAAGCTGACGGGAGAAATACACCGAAGTGACCTCGAGTTGACCTGTAGTTGAAACTTACTGATTATAGGACTGATTCAGCGCATATATATAAATATATATATATATATACTAGTTAACCCAATAAATTTATTTAGGATTTTCAAATTCTCTGACGCGAAACAATCGTTATTGATCGACTTTACGAACGAGATATGCTTTTCACGCGGATTTCTCTGCTTAACTCTCATTCTCTCCTCAATCAATAAGACAGAATGTGACTCTCAAATAAGAGAGTGATAAAGAAAGGGACGGCGATTCGGAAAAATATTCTTGAATCTAATACTTGAATACTTAAGATTTAAATTTACAATTTCTCTTTTTACAAATTTCTGCTTGTTAATCAAACATTGATTTGGTTCAAGTGGAAGTTCGCAAACTTACAATATTTTCTATGTATTTGACACATCTTAAAGGAAAGAAAGATTCAAACGACGAATACTTTAGCCGAGTACAAGCCACTTCCTGAAATGGAAAGACTTTCCGAAAGTAGAGGTATAGACTATCAATAATAAAATCCGTGGAACCATTTCCAATCTATGTGAAGTTCGAACAGCGTTCCGTTCAGTAGCACAAGTCGCAGAACATCCATCCAAAGGACACGCCGCGATCTAATGATAACGATAATTCTAATATAACGATAATTTCGACTGCTGGATGACTGACGCAATAGAGATTCTAAGCTTAAAGTGTCAGTCATACAACCAAGTCGAGAGATCTATTTCTAGAAAACTTAAAATTACTTATATAATACTAGATTATAGAAGAATGCAAGGAGGTAAATGAATTGGAAAATCCAAAAAAAAAAGTGATTGAACTTTTGTACTTATTCCTCTGTCAACGATAACAATTACAGTGATAATGATGAGGATTTTGGTGGCGAATATGATATTGAAGGTGATAATGCATTATAATGACGAACTTATGATGATAATGATGATGACGATGATGACCATCATAACGAATGTCCCTTAGCGATAGGTCAAAAATTAGAGCCAGTGGCTGCAAATAAAATGAGAGTAAGAATTTTGCTGTTTCAAATATTTTAGTTGACTCTCGATATGATGAATTTATTCATTGTTTGACTTTGTTATACCAATAATCGGGAGTTATTAAAATCTGAATGTGAAGAAATACCGAAAAATTAATTCCTAATTATTTTTTCGGTATTTTTTCACATTTGGGATTTTAGTTTTTTAAAAAAATATGTTGTCATAAATAATATAACTATTATTATACTTTTTTATGCGATTGAGTCCTAATATTGTCAATTTTAATATTACAATAATTATTTCACTCCTAATTATAAAATTGACTTCTAACTTGGGAAAGATAAAACAGATTAAATGAAAATTTTACATATAGTTAGAATTGGCAGATTTTAATACGAGGTTATTCATAAGGGTGGGTTCAAGTGATTGAAATTTAAAGAATTACTGAAGATTCGAAAAAGGAGAGAAAAATGGTGCACGTGGATTACAAATTTTATGAAAATTTGGATGGCTGTAGATAGAGTTACAAACTAAGATTTTTACCTAGATCATTAAAATGCGTTATGAGAGATAAGAATTCAGAATTCATTAATAGATTTAAAATGGTGATAATTTTTCATGGAGATCAGGGTCATGGAAGTTTGAGCTCGGTGGAGTTATTGAAGTAGCAGATAGATTTTTCTACTGACCATCTCTTTTTTTCTGGTGGTTCTAGAAAGCTTTCATATTTCACGTTATTTATAATTTCTTATAATTTAAATACTCGTTGTGTTGTAATTTTTATTTATTTTTTCAATTGATTAGCAATTTTCATATACATATAGATATATATTTCTTTACGTAGATAGCTGAAAGTATGTATTCTAATTCAACGATAAAGTATGTTAAATAATATTTTGTTAGCTTGTGTTGGAAGGAAGTCTAACGAATATAAAAAACGATTTTCACAAGGTGACTATTTGACTATCAAAGTTTTTTTCAAAGATTTTTTTACCTGAATGATAATTTAAAATTAACTTCTGACTCTTAAACTATAATTTTGCCATTTCGTAATTACATTTTATGATACAAAACTTATTTAAAGAAAAATTGCTGAAATACCTAATTTTTTTAAAGAAAAATGTCACCTTGCAAGAGTGTAGAGATGAAAAGATATGAAAATCGGCAGACATCGAGTTATATTTACTACAATAATTATTATGAATTATTGCTATATTACTAAGTTATAACGTGATTATAAGGTCTCAGTCGTCATCATCAATGTCATCGTTTTCTTTTATTTTGCGGACTAAAGCTTTTTATAACGTAAAGTCGTAAATACTTACATGCGTATGAGGTCATAAAAAAAGAAGGTATAAATACCAAAGTATGGTAAAAGGAAATGGAGACGAAATATGTACTTATGTATTATTTATTGATGAGTAATAATGACCAGCTATCTAGGTAGGATGTTAAAATTATTAAATAAAATTAAAACTTAAGCAGTGTCGGTTGAAAGAAGCAGAACTATTATACACTGATGAATTAAAAGCAAAACATTTAATTAGCGAACGAGCTTTCAGAGAAATCAATTTAGGGATGAAACTATGACATGGCGAATGGCAAAATAAAGGAAACCGTAAAATGTATACTCGATAAATGCATGGAAAAAAGCCCCTTATTGTGGTTCGGAATGGGAACGACGAAATTGAATTTCAATCAATTTATCGGCATGTAATTCATTGCGTATCCGGTGTTGCGGAAGAAACATTCTTTACAGATATTGCGAGATATAAAGGGAGAATTGTCTCATTAAAAGGGAAAGTTTCCACTAAAAAACCGAAAAATAATATAAATTAAGAAAATATTGAACTGACTTTAATATTCCACCCAATGTTTATTATAATTGTATGTTTGAAATAACAAATTCTCTGGCCTAAGAACTCAATTTTTTGCGTCCAAAGATTTTGTCTCCGCATTTTATAGATTTGAATAGAGGATTTTTGTCGCTAAAGCAAAATAAGCGCCTGGTCTGTCAGCTTAATTTTTTTTTCTCGCGTGATATGATTAATTGCAGACACAGCTTAATCGTTGATCGATAAGTTCACAATTCAGAAATCCTTTATTCAGAACTGTGGAATTTTCGGATACGCGATATTCTAGTCAGTAATTATGCAAAAATATTATATACGATGCAAAAGAACCTCTAGTCATCCTTTCTGTTCTCATTCCTCGAAGTGCACCGACTCATTGCGTTTTCGAGTATTGAATTATAAAAATTTACTGTGGAGTGTTCATGGTGCTATGATTATTGTAATAGAAATAACAATGTTATGCTATATGATAAAAGGAATAATATAATAAATATAAACCATACCTTAGAATGTTTCGTCTACTTTCTTTACCTTCTTTTGCTGCCTTCCTTAATTTAAGATTAAATGTTAGACTTAAGATCGCAAGAGACATGGTGAAACGTTATGAACAAACAATTTGGATATAGATAAAATTTTATTGTCATAATTTCCTTAGCACTAATTATGCCTAATGATGACAATCATGCACTTTATAAAAGTGATAAGTAAATGCACTAATGAAAATATCACACTAAGGCTCTCACTGCACTTGGATAGAAAAACAAGTGATTCCCGTGTCCATAACTTGCCAAATCATCTTAAAATTAAAATCTCGTATTGTCGGGCATTTTAACAAAATAGGCAATTTGTACGTCTTTCACTTTGTAATTGTGAATCCACCTAGAACCCTTTCTGAGACTTCCATCAATTCCATCCCTCCAAACTCCAGCTGGCAGATAAACTTCTCTTTGTCTGCTTCCTGAGTACAAAATGGGAGCAACTATCAATTCCTCCCCAACAGAAAATTCATCAACTACAACATGACAAGCTGGATCAGTTGGATCCAACATCCAGAGTGGTCTAATAATCGGAAGACCTGTGTCCAAAGTATTATTCGCATACTTCTTCAAGAGTGGTGTAACAGTCTTTTGTCTTAGGGCCGTTAATGATTTGGCCATCCCTAAAAGCTCGGTATCAGCATATTTGCTTGGAAGATGTGTAAATCGGATCACAGGTAAGAAAGTCGATAACTGAAGCCACCTAACGTAAAGTTCCTTATCTGGAAGACTGACTTCAAAATCATTGTCAGGATTATTATCCGACATCGGTAGAGCAATATCTCCTCCAACGGCTCCTGGCATGATGAAAGGATACCCAATCATGCCATAACTTAAAATCGTAGGAATAACTGTCTTAATCGCCTTCCAAGAAGAAGGAAAAGGCGGCAAGGAAACAAAAACTGGTGCCCTGGGTCTCGAAATCGCACCAGATACACCAATCACGGGTACAGAATTCAAAATTGCTTTGGTGAACATTGTCTTATAATGATCGGGATTTGTGAGAGGATGTTCACATTTGTAATAATGAGGCATATCGTGAGCAGTTCCCAAGTCCAGGTAAAACGAATCCACGTGATACTTTGTTATAAGATTTTCGAGTTTGTTCACCAACCAGGGAAGGGTTTTATTGTTGGTGATGTCCAGGACACCAGCACTGCTAATATTTTTGTACCTGGTGAGTGCCGGAATTCTAGGATCGCTACCTCTTTCAGATATCAAGAGTCGATTGGCTACTGCGTCTCTGAAATTCTGAGATTCGGTGGAGATGAAGGGCTGAATACTAAAGACGATCCGGAAACCTCTCCGGTGAATGATGTTGATGGTCTCTTCCATCGAGGGAAATCGCTTTTCATCCAGAACGAAGTCTCCTGGATTCGGTTGCCATTCTTCGCTGAGAAGAACGTGTCCTTGTCTGAGAAATCCTAAGGCGATAACGTCCTCAGTGTAGTTGTAAATAGCAGCTTCATTCGTAGGAGATATCTGCCAAACGGGTTCAGTAAGAAGAGTATGAACAGCATGAAGTTCGTGTGGCTTCAAGCCATCCCAGAGACTTTTTTCAGCCATTGTGGAATGAAGATTTTTCATATTGTCAGTGGCACAGATCGCATAGTTTAGTTGAGGAAGAGGAGTGAGGTGGTTGGTGTAGGCAAAGTTGTCATGTTTGGCCTGAAGGCAGAATTCTTTGCTTCTGTTGGCGTTGATCGATACATAGAGGGGTGTCTCATTGTCGACAAGAATCGTGGCTCCTTTGGAATTGAGAAAGTACCTTTTTAACACATTTCCAAAGGGGTGCTTTTGAATGTCGCCGGTTATGAAAGGGCTGAGTTCTAACTTCCCTTGTTCAAGAGGGTAGGCCATGTTTTGAATCTGTCCTCCTCCGTACCAATGACCTCGCTTATGGGACCAATCGAAACAGTCTTTTGGGTCGAACGATGGGTTCAAACTTTGCCAAGTGAAGTGGTAGCAGTCCATCAATTCACGTCTGGTGTGGGCTAGGTATAAACGAGTTTGTTGTAACCACTCGAGACATACTGAATCTCCTCGTTGATGATGTGGCAGACAAGGAAATACTCCACTTTCGGATGAAATTTGAACCCCTAGACGAGCTGCTATGATCTCAGCACCAGCACGGTTGTAAATGTGCATCACTCTTTCGTTCTTGTTAAACCTGTAAGAATTTTTGTAAAATATTTGAGACTGGTAATCAATTTCTTTCCTGCTTTGACAAAAATTGGTAGCAAATATTAGGATTTTGAATCAAGTAATAGTAAACGCTAGAACTTCAAGATCATGTGGTACCAGATTGCTACTAAATGATATAATTTTTCAAGGAAGGTATACCATGAAAATATAATTGTAAAATTAATCTTTAAACACATACCTAAACCTATCAAAGTAAGCACGCTGAAGAACATGTGTGTTATAGTAAACATGTGCAAAGCCAACAAGGAAGACGATACACAGGAAGAGCATCCCGACAAATGCTCGAAGTCTGAAAAAAAGAGAATTTTATAGTTTAACTTTCTTGTACCTTTTTTTATCTTTAATAATTAATATTCATATTTATATCCCTAGAATTGAAAGAAAATGTACCTGTAGTCAGCATTTTGTCTTTTTTTATTGCTTCGAAGTGCCTGAGGCAACGATAACTGAAACTTCTCCTTTAGGAGACTCTGGATACTATTCACACTAGTTATTGTTGAATGTGGACTTTGTACGCCTGGAAGTTCTAAAGTTTCGTTACCCAATTTTCGATTTGAGGTTGGTGATGCAGTTTTTCGTCTGGGAGGTGTTTGTAACGGAATTCTGAAAATTATATTATATTTAAAAATTATTATCAGAATGAAAAATTGATATAATTAGTCCTTGACTAAATGTAGAGATTAATAATATAAAAATTAATTTAGTATTAATCATATTATACCTTTGTAGAGATACGGCGCTTCCTACATCGTACCTTGGAATCATTTTAACTCAACAATTGTCCAGCAATTTTCAATTAAAACAACAAATTTTTAAAACAAAATTTTCGAAACATATCTTCACTGGATGAGAAAAAATAAGTCCGTGCAGTGATAAAGAGTCACTGACAGATTGACTTATAGCAGAGAAGAGGTTCATTTTCATAATGAGCAGATGATTATCTTCTTTAAAAATAGAATCTAAAATACCTTCACTAGAATAACAATTTTCGCCACACTCTATTCAATAGACACCAGGATAAATTTGATTTTAAAGTAAAAAAAATACTGTAAGACACAAAAAGTGGAGAAATAATTAGGCGTAGAAATTGAAACGAATCATTAGTCGATGGAGAAAAACAGTTCGCGATAACCCTGAAGAGATATCAAAAGAAATATTGTGACGTTCACTCGACAAGTCCCTGAACACGACTGGCATCTCATCATCTCGTATGCTAGCACAGAAAAATAAGTATTTCCACGCGAATGTAAGCGGGCACTGTAAACAACTTTGAAATGTAGAGTTTGTGTTGACCGAAATAATCACGAAAGTAGCTGATTGAGAACCCCTCGCTGAGCACAATATAATGAGAACCTCATGTATTAATTACAGTTACATAGTGTTTCAATAGCAACTCGGGATTAAAAAAAATGATTCTTAACAGAGTCTAACGAATGAAGTTAGAAATTACAATCTGATTAAATCCCACAAGCATAGAGATAACTTAAGATGACAGAAAAGAGAATTATATCGTTTTTTACATACTTGGAAAATGCATCATCATTTTCATCTTCTGTTTCAGAGCATAGTTCACTTCCATTTGGAGTTGATCCACTATTACTGAAAGTTGTACTACTTTCACTTTCTGGCCTAGAAAATTTGGAGTTTACTCCCTGAAAAACATAGTTTATTGAACAATATATATTATTATTAAGTACATATTTATGTTTAGATTATTAAAACAATTTTCAGATGACCATTAGTTAACAATGCAAAAAGGATCTGCTTTAAATTGGGAGTATTTTATTAAAAAATTATTTTTAGCATTATTAAATATACAACCTTCAAAAGTACATGTTTCCTCATATTTAAAAATTCGCCCTTTGACTCTTTCATCGTAAAACTTGTTTTTATATTCTTTAATCTACTAGGTATTAATAAAGGTGAAGCACTTTACTCTTGACACACTTGGATCAAAAACACCTGTGCATCGTCTACAAGACGTTGGCAACGACTGAATGAGACAGATAATTTTTTCACACGGAAGGCTGTGTATTTAACGATTATAGAATTATATTACATAATATCTTGATTGAACACGAATCCAGTTTTTGGCAGATTGATAGAAATTTGGTACAATAGCGTTTCATTTATGAAAGGCTAAGATAAGGAGTGACATTAATAAATAGAAAAGAAGAAGAATATTATTGATTGAATTAAATGCTTATTTAAAAGAAAATTATATAAATAATTAAGAAACCTTCTGCTCTGATGTCACAACATTTCTTCTAAAACATAAGGTTTGATCTCTTGAATTATAACATATCACCTCCAATGGATAAGTAGAGACTTTTACATTTCGATTACTCATTGTTATGATAAAAAGTAGATATAATAAATCGTAAATACAAAATAAATAAGAGAGTAATGAACAGGACAAATATTTAAAAATAAAGTGAAGTACACGGAAGGCGGAGAGGCGACTAATTTAAGTTTACAACTTAAACTCTATTTATATTGTATCGACAACATGATTCATAATTGGGAAAATATTCCACGAAAGGTATTGTTCGAATTTTTAATTAAATAAAGGAATTTAATTTTAGTAGAGTGGGTTCAGATTTTGAGATTCTGACAATCTAATATGTAATCCCAACTTCTTTTTATGATAAGTTTTACTATATTAATAATTTGAATTTTTACCTTTTGGTCGTCAATTCGAAGATCATCCATATCATCGAGTTTGCTCGGCATAGATATACTTGTTTTTCGAATTTTTGTTCCGAGATCTACAATCTCCTTTGTAGGTGACGTATTCGACGAGTTTTCGTTATTGCGAGTCTCTGTTTTGGGTATAATTATGTCAATTTCGTTAAACGGAGATAAGGGAGACCTGTTATCTGCAATTTATTAAAGAGTAAATTATTAGATAAAAGATATATTTTATTCAATGCATTAAATTGGATTATACTAATGGCAAATTTTGTAAAAATTCTTAAATCATGTAATTTGTGACGGGTTTTAGATACATAAACCAATGATAAATATTTATTCTGTTGTTTATTTGTAGTAGCCAAATCAACACTAGCTGATTTGGCTGCAGGGGGTGGGGGTGCAGGTGTTCCTAAGAGAAAATAAAGAGTAAATATAGCGTCCTAGGACTTACATTATCTTACAATAATTGTACATACAATGACTATACTCTTCACAAATTGCACTCAAGATTGTATATTCGGCTAATATCTATTTATTAATTAAACAAGTAAGAATTAAGTGAGCTTTTAAGGCACTCGTAAATTTAAAAGCCGGCATGATAAGAGATCAAAAGACTCTGAATTGTTTGAATTGAGAAGATTAAAAACAAACGAAATGCAGTTTGAAGTAGCCGACTTCGTCTGTATTTCCAAAATTATAAACATAAACCAATATAATATTTCATAAGTCGTCGTTTATACAATTTATGTAAAAATATCTCGGGAGGAAAATAAAAAGAAATTAATGTCAAAGCTTGTTTGATTAAAACTCTGGCAAAAAAGTATAGATATAAAAAAAATAAATTCATAATCTTGACAGCAGTAATTTTATTGACAATTGTAAATTAATCTTGAACATTATTTTTCACAGCATGTGCGACTGTTCTGCAGAAAAAGGAGAGATTCATGAGAGACAAGTGCCTCTACTCCCATTTCAAAAATGTTTAGGACAATCTATTGAACGAAAAGATGGACACTTTTTACAAAATGAAACTTTTAATTGTAAAGATGAATATGGAACTAGACTTATAAAATCCGAGCCAGAATTACCTTTTTGTGATGCAATTAAGCAACCATCCAGCTCACAATGTTCGAGCAATTCTTCAAGAACTGTACATAAATTGCCCTTTTTTTAATACCTGATTTCATATATTTTGAATATATTATAGATATATTTTTCAATTTTTAGTACAAATTCGTAGAACCCTGGGAGTTCAAGTTTATGAGGACAGGAGAAGAAGAAGAACCTCAACATTCTCCAATTATATGCAAGCCTTGTGTCCCAGATGAAGAAGAAGAAGAAGAAGAAGAAGGAGTCGAGGAAGAACCGGATGTGGAGTGTACGTTAGCAATTATAAAACCAGAAGCAGTGATTTATCGAAAGGAAATTGAACACAGAATTTATGAAGAAGGATTTGAGGTATATCAGACAAGATGGATTCAACTGACACCAGAGCAAGCTTCGGAGTTCTACTGTGACAGTTATGGGCAAACTAATTTTGCTCATCTCGTTGCGTATATGACTTCCGGACCAATTGTCGCAATGGTACTGGCTAAGCAGCAGGCTGTAAATGATTGGCGAAGACTAATGGGACCGACAAAGGTAATTTTCTTATGTTTGAAAATGATTAAGTGGACAGACTACTTGTTTGGAAATTAATCGAATAATTATTCTATCGCAGGTTATTGAAGCTCGTTTATATTTTCCTGATAGTATTCGTGCTACATTTGGAAGAAGAGGTGAAGAATTCAAAAATGCTGTGCATGGTAGTCAAAATCGTGAGCAAGCAGAAAAGGAAATCCACTTTTTCTTTCCTGAATGTGAGCTTCATTATTTTCTCTTTTATAGAAAAGTTAAAAAAGTTTTATCCATGGTTGAATAAATGTTATATTTCAGTTATTATTGAACCTCTTCTCAGAGGAGAAATGGCTGCTGATTATTTATGGGAAGTTATTAACACCGTATTGGTTGAAGGCTTAAGTTTGGTAAGTATTGTATTTAATTTTACTACTTGTTTTTCTTTCGCATTATTTTCGTAATTTTGCTTGCATAAAATATTGTTTAGTGTTGCAAAGTGAAACCAGCAGATCCAATACTTTGGTTAGCAAATTGGCTTCTCACAAATAATCCTTACAAACCAAAAATGCCGGAGGATCTTACTCTCATTCCGACTTAGGAGGAGAAATTAAAAACTTAATGATAATTAAACAGTTCTTTAAAGACCATCTGTATAAATACCTGCCTGATCCTCAATTTTGCAGCGTTTTTGAGGCGATGGAGATCTTCTACCTCGTCTTCGACCAGATATTGAAGGACTATACCTGTCCAAAATAGAAAATTAAAGTAGACTATCTCTAATGTCTTTTAAAATTTATCTACTTTGCTATATTTATATCTGTATTAAAACCAAATCTTGCAGGGCGTTATAAATTTGTATTTTTTTATTTTTATTTTTCATTTATATAATTTTTAAATATCTCACCTGGATTCCACTAGTTCTTGGACAATTGATCCCAGTGGGTCTTTATTATTCTCTGGTTTTAAATCAGTTTCCTCCTCAGAATTATTATTAAAGCGATATTCCTCTACAGTAATAACTATGTTGCTTGGAAAATGATGTTCAAAAAAATCAAAATTTTGTTGATCAACTACGGTAGTATTTGCAATTGGCTGAGACGAACTTCCGTTAAAAATGTCGGGATTTGTTTCTTTTTCCTTCGCAAAGCGTACTCGTGCTGTATCACCGACTGAATTATTAACATTGATATTATTTTTGAATTCCCCTGGAAAATCACTTTCAACCTTTCTTTTCTCTCTGTCCTTCGATCTGGGTGATTTATTAAGTTCATCCGAAGAAGAAAATTCTGGTGTTATGCCATTTGTTGTAGATCTGATGAAAATATAATACAGAGTTGTGAAAGTTTCTTTATTTTATAAATTATTCATGTATCAAGCATGTTTCTTATACTTAAATTTTTCCCAAAATATGGCAATAATTATTATAAACGATTTTAGCTTAACTTTTACAGTATCGTGATTACAGGTTGAAAGCTCTTAAACTTTCAAAATTATTGACAGTAAATACATGTTCCGTTAACAATTAGAGAGTCTTTTCCACGGTAATAAATTTAATTGAAAGATTCGGTCTTTCTATTGCTTGGTGAGCCTTAAAGAAGATTTTTTAAACGACAGAAATGGCGGTCAATTATTCTCCTTCACTTAATGCGGTGCGTGATCGAAATTGTAATTTGTAACTCAATGCTTGTCTCGTTCGACCTACAGAGTTGTAAGTCACTATTTGAATAAAAATATTTTACTTTACAATATCGCAAAACTTACTTTCTGCTTATAATTACAATATTTTCTTTTACATAGTTCCAAACTGGATGAATAAGATCATATGATATTTAAATTAATGAAACTCTCAGGACTGTACCTATGACGAAGTTGTTGATGCAACTTTGTTAATTAACACTTCTAGTATTATTATTTTCCCAACGTGTGATTAAAAAACATTCCTAATTAAATTTATGATGAAATGAGAATGTAATAACATGCTAAGCGGGTCTAGTACCAGGCAGTACCTTAATTTCCCAGTCTCTTTTATTCTTTTGAGAGTCACGCGATGCGAGGGACATTTAAATTTAAATTAGTTCCAAATTTCAAATTATTTGTCCAATTTACAATATGAGAAATGATAATTTACCTCTGAATGTTTTGCAAATTGGCTGCTGAGTGAGATTCGAATTGTCTTCTGGTTTTGGGATACAGAAAACTTGAAGAACTTGTTGCGGGTTTGTACCAAGGAGATGGTATCTTGACTGGACTTTTGGATAAGGGCCAATTTTGACTTCCGTTCTCTGGAGAAGTGGATATTTCCGATAGGGAAACTCCGCGTCGCGTCGCCAATCGAATCGGATCGACACTAGCCACTTTGACGTCCCAGGGATCGACGATGGAGAGCAGCACTTTCTGCACCGATTGAAAAGAGACGTAACTATACTGACTCTAAGTGATCTAAAGTGTGGGAGTGGACTTGTTAAGGCTTATTACCATCATGTTTCATCTAGAGTCTCCTCATTCATGCACACCGAAACGAGAAAATTTTATAATTTGAAATGAAAAAATTTAAAGAACAATTCAGCTTTTCAGCGATTCCATTTAAAGTTGGATAGAATTTCGCAAAAAAAAAAGGTGAACTTGGATCGATAAAGTTGAGTGATGTCGAGATTTTAACTTTTTTAATGTTTCCAGGTAATTTATGAACACTTATTGTAAGATCCTTTCAGAGAAATATCAAAACAGTTTGAGTGATTTCAAGTATTTTAATATTTTTGCAGGATTTCAAAGCATTCAAGAGATTTAAAGAGATTTGAATTTTTTGAAGATATATATATATATATATATATATATGTATGTACTATAATTGTCTTATAAATAATGGTATTAATTACGAATAATAAAAAATTTGAGAGATAAAAGACGTTATCAAAATTAATGAATGAGTTATAAATAATCTTATAGTTAACGGATAAAGGCCTTTAAGATTAGGAATCGGAATTCCGATTTCTTTACTTGAGTCTCCAGATAATGCCTAATCTGATTTTACGTAACTATATCTGTCTTGACCTAAGAGCGTCATCAAACACGAGAATATTGGCATACGCTATTTACGGATTGAAATTTATATTAAATGATGTTGACGCTTTAATTATATGCTCCTATTTCGTTTTATCTAAGATTTACACAAGTAATTAGCATTTAAAGACGAAATGTCCTTCTCACCATTTTTGTTTCCTTTAAGCCATATATAAGAAAAAAAAGTCTGATATTTTTCAATCTTTTAATAATAGATAAATAAATAAGATGTCAAAGAAATTGCTGAGGAAACTTTTAATTTTTTTAAAAGAAAATTTTTCTTTACAATCTTGATGAACTGATTGATCTGTCTCCAGAATTTTAAAACATTGTCTATAATATATCACTCTATTAAGTATTTCTTGTAACTCAGCATGGCATTGAACTCACAATGAAGAGCATATGCAATTTTTAAGTAAATTTATGTTTGTTTAAAATTTTAACATTTAAAAAAGATATTGTTTTTATTTTCAGGAATTTAAAAACTCGGAAAATTGAAATTTCGGTATTTTTTACATTTGGGATTTTGGTTTCTCGTGAAAAAAATGTTTCTAACAGTATATTTTGTATAACGCTAACCTGATGAGTTTCTAAAAAGTAATGAAAACGTTTTTATATGCGTAATTGCATAAATAAATCTGTGATTTAAAGATTCTTCAATTTAATGAATCATGCACCTATGGGAGCTGCATTGTCAGTAATAATAATCAGATATTTTTACAATAGCACAATTCTCTTAGTAGCGAGACAAATTGGAGACGGTGGCTTTTTAACGAGTAAGGAAAGAAAAGGAAAAAACAGTTCTGAAGAATTTATATCCATATCAATGCCAATAGTTATTACTTAACAACATCATGATTTTACTTCACGTGACAACATTATGTTCGATGCTTTAGAGCCATTTTGTTCGCAGTTTTTGTTTGTAAATCCCAGTGACGTAAAAATATTCTGATCTGACTCATTTTTGACCATTAAACTAGTTTGAAGTGGATCCTTGAAAAGTTTAGAATAAAATAAAAAAATTATTCGAATATAATTTGAGAATGATAACAAAGTTCTCTCTATTATAAAATGTATTTATTTTCTCAATGCATATAGTATTTAAAAACTGTCCTTAGATTTATAATATAATTAAATTAGAAGTACTTGAGATATTGATGTTAATTGTGACAAGTTCAAGTCGCTTAATCTTTTAATCAGATCATCTTCAGATAAGATAGCAAATGTGGAAGAACGTGAAAAGTGAACTGTTAATTACAGAAAATCCGGAAATTACTGTAATAGGATAAACAAAAAATATTATACATAGTTCTTCTATATGGTTTGAAATTGAATAGAATAATAAATAAAATATTGAAATTATAAGATTTTTTTTGTAAAGCGACAAAGAATAATCTGTATCACCTAAAAAAATAGGTAGTAGGACTAGATACTTTTGCTTGTAATATATTCCGTTACTATTTTAATGGTTGGAACCAGTAAAATTGTCCTTGTTGGCGCTACTACTTATATTACTTATCACATTGGTTGTCTTAATTAATAAAATAAAAATGGGATATATTTTAAGTTTCCCTATTTTTTCATAACCCTTTGATTCGGAAAATTCTATAATTTGTATATAAAAACTAATATATAATAATAATAGTCACGAAGAAATTGCAAGTTTTAATTTTTTCTATCATGTAATTTATTAGATCATTAATGAATGGTTCAATTTTCATAATAAATAAATCTTTATCTCTTGGATTTTCTCAGTGAAAAATCGCGTTTAATCTGTAACAATTACGTGGTAGAACTAATTTTCTCGACGTAATAAGACCTAGAATCTACGACTTTAATTGCATTTTTGGTGCATGTGTTCAAAACATGTTCATTTATGTGGAAAATGCACTGTTTAAGGCAAAAAAAAAGAATAAACCTTGTAAATTTTAAAATAATTTGAATTAATTTTTGGTATAGTGAATTTTCTTTTCTGCCTGTCATTAAACTAAGAAACAGTTTTAAAATTCAGATCGTCCTATATGTAAAAATTACTATATGTAGAAACAAAAAATTAGTCTTTCTGAATTTAAATATTGGCAACTTGATAAAATTTCTTTATTTAATCAAATTTTAATCTAAGGCGAATTTGATAAAAGAGATTAAGCTTCTTTTCATTTTAATCAGATTGGAAAAATGTTATTTCTACCTTTTGTTTGTTGGATTTCTTCTTTTTCTTCTTGATTCCGTTCATCCTGTTCTTTTAATTCATCAGTTTCTGAGCTAATACATGAATCACTGAAGGTATTGAAGTAATCGATTAAAAATCCATGGTTTTTAAAATTATGAAACCATCTCAAAATGGGAACCAACTTCTCGAACAGGTAGTTGCAAACTGCTCTCGCGAACGTATATCGGCAACCACTTAGCGATATCTTCTTGCGTCTTCTATCTTCAATGTATCGGGTCACGTATATATTACATTCGCGAATACACGTGCCTGTAAGTACGCAACTTGCTCACAAATAAGTCAATATCGTATACATGCATGATTGCATTTGATACATATGCCCTAATTAAGAATGTTTAAGTTTATGTAGTTTACAATATGTGTCTAAGCAGATAAAAGCTCCCATTGTATTCAGATGCTGTACACCCAGAAAACAGTTTCTTAGAATCAAAGAAATCATAGGATTGATATATACGGTCAAAGAAACTTCGTTTGAATCAAACAAAATTAATTTAAAAGAAAGAAAGTTTTCTTTAATATAAAGAAATTTTAAATTTGAGTTATTAAAATAAAAGTTTTGATTTAAAACAAGTTTTTTTTCTGAGTCTGAAGTTTTCTTACATTACATGTGACTTTCACCCGGATTAGTATGTCTTTGTAAAGATCACAGGATTTCATGTTCAAGCTTCGCTTGTTACTTTCAAAAAACTATATTATTTTAATGCATAAATCTTGATTCTTTTTATGATATTTAAAATTGTGAAAGAAATCTTTTGTATTAAATACACTACCAGTACAAGTAAAATCAACTCAATTCCATGTATGAATAAATTTATGCCTTCAATGAACTGTTTTAAAAAAAGTTTAGTAAAATTTTTAAATCTAAAGTTTGCGATAAATGAATCTTTGGTATTTGAAAGATATTTAGGAACAGTAATTATCTGAATTTTTTCTAACCACTTTAGTAGGTTTGCTCGCTATAATTCTTCTTTCATAATACATACTACATTTTTTCCGTATAAGAATATATATAGGTATGTTTATCAATTATTTTATTCTCGTTACACAATATCAATTTTCATGTGTTCAGTGAAGTGTATGCTCATGTCACAAGTGATAAAAAAAATTGAACAAATGAATAATACGTCGTAATTTTATATGTTCAGCCAGTATATTACGTCCTCTCTTTTAATATGAATTACTAAGAATTTGACTCATTTAATTAGTAGCCTTATATTTGATTGAAATTAAAAAGCGCAGATTTACCAATAAAACTCAAGGAAGGTGAGGCAGGTATATATAGAAATAAAAATTTTGTCGATTGCACTTCTTTCCTTTAATTTCTCATTTCGTTCACTAAAATTATGAATCAGTAAGGACTCGAACAATACTTCTCCTAGATCAAAGTACAAGATCTTCAGCAAATGACGAACTAATAACATGTATAATAATAGATCGAAACTTTGAATTTGTATTCTACAACTACGCATAATAATTAATTAATTAATATTTAACGCCTAAATATTTAATCGTAATGATATGATCTTGCTACAATGATAATAATTAAATTACAAACTACTCGTCCTTAAGTTCATTAGGACCGATTTACGAGTCAATAATCGGATTATCAGACCCTACTTCCAGAACGAGATAAATCACAGGAAAAATAATCTATAAACGAAACCAAGAAAAAAGAGATGGCTTCTACAATTTATCTCTCAACAATAAATTTATTCTATTATATTATTAAATCACATTTCAATTTACGAGTAATGCGTAAAAATTCTTCATTAAAACCCATGGATTATACAATAGCAAGTTAATTAAATTTTCCTAAATCATTACTTTTTTTTATTTTTCATTAGACTTCTGAAAATTTTCTTCCATCTCACTATTCTTAGCTTCACACAAAAATTACGTGAAATTCACTCAATGAATTGTCGAAAATACCTTAACATCGGGGAATGTTCATCATACGACCGGATTATCGATTATCTCTCGTACTTCAATAACAATTTAAATGATGCATCACAAAACGAACATAAAATTAAAAAATGATACCCTACTAGTCAGAAATGTAAGTTCACTTATTTTTTTATGAACTTTTAAGTTCTCTTGAATTTATTTACATTGAAGAAAACTGAAACGATCATCGAAAAACAGGTAAACTCACAAATTCTGACCGACAGTGTAAGGGAATATTTGGAATAGAGGATGCTTTCATTTTTACAATGATAAAGTAACAAATTTTTCTAAAGACCAACATATAATACTCGCTTCTTCTTTCAATAATCTTGCCTCTCGAATCACTCCCTAAAAAACTATTGCGCTTATATTACTCTTGCAGATTTTCTTCAATACTTTTCTTTACAATTAAAGATCTGTTGCCGAAACGAGCGACGATTCTCACGAAAGGCGCGCGATATGTTTTCTAGATTCTTTTAATTTATAATACAATAAAATTGTAATAAATAATCAACACTTCTTCCTACTTAAACTCTGACGACAAACCGTCGCCCATTTCGTCCTTTCAGTCACTTATCTATCAAAAAAGAAAACACTTTTTTTTCAAGTAAGCTTTGTACTGCTCGATTCCTGATAATGACACTGGAATAAGGAAAGCGCAGTGTTTCATTCAATCCATACAATATTGATCTTCTTTCAACGTCGATTATATTCGGAACGCATCCAGTTTTTTATTATCATCACTTTTCCATATTTACAGATTTCTTCGAGAAAAAAAGTATTTCTATTAATTAAGGTGTTTACACACATGCCATGTAATACGAAATTATTCTCATTATCTTTTACATCCTACCTAAACTCTTTTAAAATTAATATTATGGAATCAAACATTTCTGACTATTTACATTCTTTATGTAATTTCTCTGAATTCTACAATCTACTAAGATACGATTTAATAAGTTGACAAATTATTTTCAAATGGCTCAAGTACTAAAATTAAAATTTATAAGATGAAACCAGTTTTCGAATGTAAAAAGTATTCAAACTTTGTTAGTTTCATCAGTTTCAAAAATAGAATTGCATCTCTCTGAAACTCTATATTTTAGAATATTTTTAAATTGTTTAATTCACTAAAATTATAAAAAACGAATGTTTAATTTAAATTTAATATTTTTGTTTTTCCAATATAATAAGTTATCTTGATGCAAATAACATTTACAAACTTTTTCATTTAAATTCTTTATGGTAATGAAACTAAGAAAGTTGACATTTTCTTAAAGCTCATACATTACAACAATGAAATGGTGATTGTTTTTTTCGATTGTTATAAACATTCCGGATTTGCAATTATTTTGTAACTGAAGATTCTTTTACTTATTTTCTCGTTTCTTTGATCTCCAAGCAAACTGTCACCACTCAAACTTACTCAAAAATTGATTACACAATAATTTTAGTGTTAATTCTAGAATGACAAATACAATCCTATCCTGTACTTTAGTGTCGAGGTCAGAGCTATCAATTGATTTTAAGGAATTTTAAAGGAATTTCAAAAGAATTCAGAAGAGATTCAAAAGATTATCAAGTAATTTACAACATTTTTTAAGTATTGCAGTTTTTAAGACAAGATTGCTTTGGAGCCGAAAATCAAATTATTGAAGTTAAGGTATTTTAACATAAAATTTTTAAAAATTATCATAAGCATAGATTATTAACAAAGGTGCATACATGACATTCTAATTAAATCAAAAAATAAATTCTCTCTTTATCATGTAAGTAAATGGGAATGTGTAACAAATAATTTAATTCTACTTTGCGAAGGTAAATCAAGCTTTCATCTTTCAATATCTATAGATTAATTCATAAAAACGATTATTTTAAAAATAAATTTTCAATTATGTGTTCGATTTCTCATGAAGCGAAGAAATATCTTATTTTAAAGTGATAAAATGAAATTGCAGTTGGTTAATTATGAAGCGTGATGAGTCAAGCAAGTTAAAAAATGTGTAACAAAGAGATACAAAATGATTATATGTGAAATTCCTTAGAAATATATCTGTCTGACTATTTATTGATCTTTGCACTTTCAATACAAAGTCTAGGATCCGAAAAGAAATTGATACTTGGAAAGTGTTGTTTTAAATTTTGAAAGAATTATTGTTTTAAAACCTTTTCAAATTAAAATAACACTTTCTTCCAATATCTTCTGCTAAATCCTATCTAAAAAATTGCTACATTTTTCGTATATACTTTTACGGTAAAGATCCATCTTTATCAGTACCTGTCTTATTTTTATGTAGTAAAATGAGTATTAAGGTTCTGCTCTGAACGAAAATAATCTTATACCTTTATCTTGTTTGTGAAACATTATAAATAGTACAATAAAATACTATTTCAAAGTTACATCATTCTGCTGCCCACGTTCGTGAAATTAAATTAATGTGCTTGCATAAAAAAAGTTACTTTAAATATTTTAAAAATGTGGTTTAAAAATTTGTCTAAAAGCCATGGCACAGATTTACAATTTGTTTATAATTTTTGGTTTCATTGATGAGTGAGAAAAGTTACGATGAGAAGAAGATTAAGAGTAGAATATTTTTAGAAGCATACAGTCTTATGGCACGATTAAGATATTTGATTTATCTCGATCTCGAAAAAAATTTCACGAATTATTAAAATATTAAATCTGGACAACAGAATGATTTATAGCTTACCTGAATAGTTATAGGTAATACTTTTTATCGTCTCTACAAAATACGAAAATAGGCTAACATCGACGAACTCTTCAGTTCTTATTTTACGGAAACGGAAATTAAATTACAGGCTAGTAGGCCAAGTGATTTATGATAGGCGGGTACATTTACTTATTGTGCCTTTTCTTACGTAGAATACTTTGTAAATCTCAACCTTTTTTTCTCTAGAAGAAAGTGGATAGGGACTGTATGAACTAGCATAAAGTGCATTTAACACAAACTTCACCGAGGTATTTTGGAAAGAATATTTTGCAATATTTTATCTGTAAATATTTAAGTTTAAAAAATCTCTAATTAATAAAGTTTCTATCAACTCTCATTAGAATATTATAACAATTCTTCGTTCATGGGAACATATCGCTTGAGAATAGCGATTTACTTACGCGCGAAACACATTTGTATAATTATCTATTTTAAATAAATTCTAAATTTAGTAAACGAAGAGAGTTCTGAGATTATTACACTGGACATAAAACGATGCACCCAGAAATCATACTTATTTCTTTATGTTTCGTTATTCCCCTGGGTCATCCCATTTTGCTTCTTCGGCTATTCGATCGAAGCAGTCTGCGAGGAAAATGTACTGTAAGAAAAAAGGATTTGAAATATTTATTAATTTTTTTTAACGTTTATGCATTTATTATCATTTATTTATTATTTATTATTCTTACGTATGGTGTGTAGACTTTCAGCCATCGAGGGGGACGATTGTCTGACCTCGTAAATTGGAAACAAAAGGCCATTCCTTCCTCGTCAGTCTCCCAGCGAGTAATAGTGTTCCATTGAAACTCAATCACTTGGGACTCTAAAGTACCATCCTCTTTTGCTGCATGTAATTTAAAAGCTGCAGTCCCAACTGCTGGCACTACGTGACCCCCTTTTCTCGAATCACAAGGACAATGGGGAAAGACGATGTCACCATAGCCGCTTAATTCACGTGCCAAGTTGAGGTACTGAAAAAATAATTTAAATTCTTGCAAACGCGCTTTCCAAATTATATCTTCTGAGACATAATAATTTTAAAAGAATAGAATATCATGGGCATACTAATGTTAAAATCTTATGCTAAAATATTTTTATCTTCAATAATTTGAATTTAATCTCTAAAAAAATCCTGTCATCAAAACTGCTGATTGAATATCAAAAAGCTTTGAGTGATTTCAAGGAACTTAATGCAGCTTTAAAGAATTCAAAAATCAAGATTCTCACCTCGTGTTTTCTGGATGCATCTTGCAGAGCTTTCAGCTGATAAAGCCTTTCTCCTGCAGAAATGTGTCCCCTATTTACTTCATCGACAGTTTGCCAAAATATCCATGTTAACGCCTGTTCGTTAAGAGGTCTCAAAATATTAAAGAGCCATCTTCTTATGCACAGACAAGTTGCACTGGCTGTCGAATAATTTTGAATGTATAAGGTGTGTGGGTGTTCATGAGGTTGTAGTTTTCTTTCTGGAAAGTATGAAGCTGCTTAATTAGTATCTAGAAAAATTATCAAGCTATTTGCATGTTAAAAACGTTGGGACAGCACTTATTCAAGAATTGTAGGATTAACGTACCGAAATTGTACTCGACGATTTCAAAAAGGTAAAAGTATTTTGCAGTCTCTGCGTCCAAGCCTACTCTGCAACAAACTGCATCGTAGACATCCTTTACGGGGGCAGCTTTAGCAACAGTAACGGTAACAACTTCGCGATCAGGAAGTAGAATTTTTAAATCTACGGCAGGTCCTTGATCACCATCTTCTTCCAGTCTATCTGTGAGGAAATCTTGCATTGCATCGCTTTCTGCAATTACCCTAACTGCACACACTTTTTCAAGGTATTGCTCTAAACCTCGTCTTCTTGCGTCTAATTGTTGCTCACTGAGTCTGAAAAAAGTCATTAATCAAGATTAATTATGTACCTCATATTTCTGCAGCAGAAACTGCATTAAGATTACATATTAAATAAGAACTCCTACTGGAAAGGCCATTTTCCTGGTAATTTGGGAAAATTGAACCCGATGAATTCCTTCTTCAAGGCCAAATGGAGTGCGGCAAATTCTCGATATCGACGAGAGCACAAATGGCGCCCTGCCATGTGAACATTAAAAACGATATACCGTTCATGCTTTCTTTCGCGTACATGATAATCCGGTACACTAATGGGTAGGGACCTTTTCTCACTATAATCCACCGAAGAATAACTGAAAATTAAAAATACAATATTTATAGCTTTTTCAATGATAATGTTAAATTAAATGAAAGGTGTGCATATATTTATACCTGTTATTGCATTTCGTTGGGCAATATAAATTATTCAGTTATAAAATCAAAAGTAATATTTATTATAAAGGATATTTCTGCAAAACTATAATCATAAATTATAATCATAAATATCCTTGTCAATAATATCATACAAAATTTTTATATTTTAGAAATAATTTCATATTATCTTTGTCAAGACTAGAAAGTTTGGAGATAAGAAAAAAATATTGACGTGAGATTGATCGATTGTTAAATAAAAAATCGAGCAAGAAAACTTGTCTACAAACAACATTTTTTACCTAATATCTTCGCAAGGTTCCAATCTCTCTGCTTCTTGTGGTGTCACTGAGATCACAGTTAAGGTCAAAACATCACCTCCGGACTTTATCAGGTCCACTACCTGTTTATGAGTTGCACCCTCGACGTTAACATTATTTCTGAAAAAAAAAAAATTAATATAAATATTATTTTAATTGTACATTTAAAATTATGATTCTTGGTTTTTTTTATTTATGTAACAATTGTGTATTAGAAATCTTCATAAACAGTTATAGCAAAGAAAACAGATGTTCTCGGCCGTGATTAGTGGAAAGACATTTATTACCTTTGCCACATTGTAGGTAATATAAGGAAAGGTCATTACAATATAAGACATCGTGGATATGGAAACATGAAGGTACGGAAAATAAATGGTGAGCTGTCATCTAATAAAATTGATAAAGAATCGTGATATTTATAATACAGTACAAAAAATGCTTTTATTTATATATAAATATTAAAGATTAAGGTATAAAAAATAGTAAAAACCAGATTATTCTTAAATTTTGATAAACTGAGCATGTTTACCTTTTTGGTTTACATTCTTGGGAAGTTTGATCTGTTCCAAATTTGGAATGATTTTGTCTGTTGGCCCAATTAAAGTGAACGGCTGCTATGTGATAAGTCAACATATCTTTAATTTATGAAGAATAAAAATAAAAATAGAAAGCACATTACGCACTGCAGCATATGCTCTACAATTGATATGTTATGCAATCAGCTCTCTTGAAATGGAAAATTCTTATCACTGAACAAATGCCCACATTTGATATGTGTTTATATGTATATAGTATATATAAATATTTGTAGTCAACTTTTATGATGGGTAAATAAACTTTTTCCTGATTTAGAAATTTTGTCTGATTAGAAGGCTTTGCACGACTTTCGTGGAATGTTAGTCCCGTGTGGATACAACTTCCTCGATCTTCGCTGCTGCTGAGAAAAGTTACAGGTGACTGGCCTTGCCAAGGCAAACCTTTGCAATCAGTCAGTGAAAGGTAAAATCCTACTGGACGAAAGTGGAAGCTTAGTGTCGACAATCAAAAATGCATTTTGATTCTGCAATTTTTACAGGTGTATCTTATCAAAAACACCGTGGAAAATGGAAAAAATATAGGAATTTATTTGAAAGGTCTTATTATGACCTAAACTCCTTTACGAATATCCTGATATCATTTGAATATTTCCATCAATCTAAAATTATTATTAACATAAGATGGAAACGCAGCAACTTCAATAATATGAAGGAATGAAAAAAATATAAATAAAGTTATATAATTTCCTCGAAATTAATGTACTTTATAACAATTTATTTTCCATTGAATTTTATCATATTGGAGAAATTACAAACACTTTTCTGAGTAAATATCTGTTCTACAAGGACGTTTTTTCTAATTATATTTCTTTAGAATCATGACCCAGTATTATTTCATCAGTTGAGAGATTATAAGCAGGATATTATTATATTTTGAAATGCTAGAATCATTTTAATGGCCTTGACCGTAGAAATTTCCTTCGTCAAGCCAAGTATTAATTCTTGTGTGAAGCCTTATCAGAAACAAATCTTTTAAGGCCCTTCGAATGTCATCTGAATTTTGAATATTTTCAATATCCATGTATACAAAATAGATCTGCTTGCGTCAAACAATTAACTATCAATTACAAAAAGCAATGTTCCAGTCGCAAAAAGACGCTCTTTTTATTTAAGAGTCTTCATTTTGCGTCAACGTAAAATTTCTTTATTATGAATAAATTCTTGTGTGTGGTTTTTTGTGGTAATCGAATTTGCGTCTGTGATACAATCGAGGATAGAATTTCCAAGAATAAACATAACTGGTGATAATCTCTCTGTATTTTACTCTGAAAACAAGAGATTTAATAATGCAATTGTCAATCAAATTATATTTCAAGAATTATTATTTTTCTATAGCAAAAATACAGGGAGAAAATTTGAATTCTACTCTCTTAAATTAAGACTTTCTAGTCCAAATGCGGTAGTAATTAAATTAGAGGGAAGAGTACATCAGTCAAAAGTCTAATTACTCTCTTGGTTGCATTATTATTACCTCTAGTATTGCAGTACAATTACGCTTGAGCTCGGCGCTTAATTTAATACGTGTACGTTATTTAGTTTCAAGTTGCTCGTGAGATACTTAATTCATGCTTCTATTATATGTATTTCAAATCTGGATCGAACTGTAATTGTTATAGATTTATCAACTATTATGATCCACTCTACCATAAAAAGAGGTATAATATTGAAAACAGATTCTCGCAATCTGCCAACTGATTTTAAGTAATTTTTAAGGAATTTCAAAATAAACTAAGTCTCAAAATTTTCAGATTATTGCAAAATACAAAAAATGTTCTTTAATCCTGTAAATTCTTGAAATTTTTTGGAATCACTTAAAAATCTTCTGAATTCTTTGAAATATTTTCAATTGATTTAACTCCTTCGAGATGGCAACACAATACTATGTATATAAGATGTGGTGCAGAAAATTAATTGAAGCACTAATAGAATTGTAATTGAAAGCTGTGTGAACGTGCTGCAACGATTTTAAGCGAAGGTTCATTAATGTTAAGTCGATAACTATACTGTAAGGCGATCCCACTAGAGAGATGGCGTCAAGGATTAATTTAGATGGTAGTTAATTAAAGGGGCGTTTAACTACGATATTACAACTCATTGCCAGAACGAAATATTATTTATAGTTTTCATTCAACTCTCAGCGCAAGATGACTCCTAGAAATTGGTTTATTTTAATTTTCTGTCATCCTAAAACTTGAAAGAAAAAATCGTCAAGTTCTTTTACCAATGAAGAATAATTTCTATTCTATTGTCCTATAAAGAGTGAGTGTACATCTTTCTTTTGTTCCTTTTCCTGTCGTTATATAACAAGAATGACTTTGCTATACTCCAAGGAATACCAATTATCGGAAAGGTGTTTCATTGAATGATCTTTGAGAGAAATTACATGTTTTTTTCCAATCTTAGAATATAATAAGATTGATTGATCTTATTGATTTTCTTTAATATTTTCGTCAAGACAACAAAAGAAAACAGTAGGTTTAAGGGAGATTTAAATAACGTTATTTTACTTTAAATTAACATTGGTTCTTGAAACTTTGTGCTCAGGAAACTTCTAATACAAAGATTTAAACTTTCAATTATTCACAAAAGAGTTAAATTAGTCATTTTTCCTTGTTTGAAGAGAATTACAACGGAAGTGTGTAAACAAAATTAGAGCACCTTATACAAGCTCTTATTGATCGTGACTGTTAAGTTCTGATTGCAGTTAAAAGTTCAAGGTCAATTGGCAACGTTTACCAGATCGTTGACTTGGAGAAAAAATGCCAGCTGATGAAATAATTTCACAAACTTGCTTTCAGAGCAAATTTTTTGTAGAATGATACATTTAATTTATAGAATAATAATTTATACTGCTTTTGAAGAATAATTGAATCACCATTAATAAGAATATTAACATAAATATATTATATTAAAAATGGATATGTATGTTAAAATTGTTATAAAGATAAAAGCTGATAGTCAACTAGAAAAAATATACAATGAGGATTTATCTATTGCGCACGGAAGCTAGAAAACGAAATCGACATGTGCATATAACAATTTTTTATAAGACATTAAAGAAAAGTCTTTTTTGTTGTGCGAGATGTAATGTAAATTCAGATTATGAAAGGATTTGCAAAAAAGTGTTATAACATATGACTATTATCAATATGCGACTTTAACAAGTGTTTGCTTGTTGAAATGTCACGTGATGAATGAGACATTTGTAGTCTGGTTTATTTCGTTACAGATTATCAATCTGTCCCTCATTAACATAATTTGATAATCATTAAGACATTACCTATATAAATACCAGATATAAAGGCTAATCAAGAATTTTAAAAATAATTTACAAATTGTTAAACATATTAGTGAAGATTTTGACATCTGGAATTGTAAATCCAATGTTCCACTTTTGATGTTTATCGTATATGAAATAAGTATTCTTTAAATTCATTTAGTGCTAACAAACTAGCTATAATTTAATTTTATGAATGTAAATACATAAAATCTAGATATTTCTTTTCAATATTGATTTTTGGATGACGTAACAGCATTTCGACTATCCTGATTCATATTTCTTATCAAGAAAAGTCAAAACATACCCAAGATATGTCTGGGATGTTGAGTTTCAAACAGAAGTTCAAATCCGACTCTACGTAAATATGACATAATCTACATCAGCTTTACATTGAAATTGAAAATTAAATTTCTATTTCCAAATGTTATTCAGTAGAATTAAGTCAGAATTAGGCTTTTAGACGTATTGGGGAATTATAGACAAAATATTCTGTAAATCTAAAATACAACAATATTATTGCAAACTATCAAACATAATATAACAATTATGAATATATTGTAGAAGATTTCGCGAGAAGAAATTAGAAAAACAATTTGTCAATAAGCTGATTTTGTTGAAGATGTTTTTGTGACTATCAGTAGGCAAATAGCAACAAAAAAAAAACCAAGACATCAAACTTTGTAAGGCATAATTATAGAGTACAGAAAAACAATAACATTAGAACATAATCAGATATTGATTATTTTTTATAACAGAAGTCTTCCAAATTAAGAAACCTTCACCACTATTAGTATCAGTACCATATGTACAATTGTCATTCATACCAACAATAACAACCATCATCACCAATCAGCTTATAATCCATAAGATCATCAATCTACATTCTCATAAACTCAACAAGATGAATAAACGACCATCCAAATATTCTTCTAGAGTTTCTGACAATTCAAATGTTCACAGATATAATTAATCCGTAACAAGTACCCTTTCATCAATTGCCAAAGAGACCTTATACCTAACATATATCCTACACACTTTCATTATACATATTTCCAAGGTCCCTAGAACGTTCGATGACCAATTAACTATCATGATGAAGATCCAGCCAGTGTCTTAGAATCTTTGACTGATCACTGTAATTGGGGTCGTGCTGGACGATTAACGAATTTCATGGACGAGAACTCGAGGATATTGAAGATTGAAGTGGTGGAAGATGTATATCATAGTATAGGTCTATAGGAGTGGAATGTCAGACATTCGTGGGAGAGCCGAGGAGAATCCGGGAAGAATAAAAGCTGGGTATACTCACACTTCGAGAATGCGGTCGCCCTTGCGAACACCGGCCTTTTCAGCAGCACCTTGGGGTAAAACGGCACTGACATGCTGAAGAGGTGCATAGAGTTCCCCGTTGATGCTCCTGAGTTGTCCACCCTCGCTGACCTGGCCGCGTACGTTGAACCCGAACCCGGTCTCAGTCTTGTAAATTGTAACGCACCGTGGACCCTGTCCAATTGGGTCTGATGAGTTCATTGCATGTTGGGGCACACGGCCATTGTTGACCATCGTTACTGTCGTGTTCATTCCGTCAAGATTGGTCACTGGCGTTCTAGTCTGCACTTCCGACTCGCAGTCTGCCATCTTATTCTATGACCACCCATTGATGTTTCTCGGCTGACGGCCTACCGCGATACTGCGCCTGTGCTGTGCTGTGCTGTGGTTACGACTCGTACCTCTAGCACAGCCAGCATAGCCTGCGAGAGATTCTAGATATGAGTCGACAAGGTATGGAACCTCCAGGTCAAATTGTTCAGAAGCACGATGATGGTGAAGGGTAGAGAGAAGAGGGAATGTCTTCAGGAGTGAAGCAAGAGATGGGTGACCCAGGGACTGATGATGCTGGTGTTGACGATGATGATGATGATGATGATGATGATGATGATGATGATGATGATGATGATGATGATGATATTGATGCTGGCTTGGATTAGAAGTTTGAGAGATTTGTTCTTTGTCAACGATTTAGGCTTATAAGTTTTTAAAATCTTATGTCAACATATCTAATCTTCAATAACTTGAAATTATAATTTTAAAATTAAACAATCAACGAAAAAAAGATGAACTTACAATTTTATTCTGAGCGGTTGTGTAAAAAAAGCTGTAATAACTGCCAATACTTACAATATAGTCTTAAAAGACTTATGGAAATTTTCAAGGATGGTTCAAAGTAATAAAACACAGTCGAATATATATATTTGCAATATATTAAATTATTATTAATAATTAGATACAATGTGCGACATTAATTCAAGGTCACGGTATATACAATTTTTAATTTTTCTTTTAACCTTCAACATTTCACTTTTACGTTTCTTTCATTGTATTTCTGCCTTGTAATGTTTCATTTCAAGAATATTTCAGACTTACAGGTAGAACATCATTGTATGTAGTTGAAGTTTTGTATTTGTCAGTTTACTTCTTTTTATATTTAGGAGACAAAGAAAGCGCGAACAATTAGCGTAAACGCATCGCTTAATGATAAAAATAGCGACTATTGATTCTTTTTTAACTTCTTAATCTTTGTTAAAAAGCAGCGGCCAACAATAAACGCAGGACACTGTTAATTCTCGAAATTTGTTTGTTAATCATTAAAATACTCTATTCTTTTTTTTTCTTTTCAGTGTATTAACTATATCACTTCAAAGAATTCACTGGCGCTAAAATAATGCAAAAGTCCATATGCTTCACTTGAGTTAAAATGAAGCATTTACAGAAATACAAATAATAAAACGTATGGACTACATTATATCTCTGATTTAAACAGAAAATCGATAATTCACACAATAAACCCATCCAATTTTTCTCAATACATATTTTCAAAGTACAGTGACGTTTCAACTCGAAACAAAGAATATTTTCTTCATGATTCTGAATACAAGAATTGCACAATTGATGACAATTGCATTTTTTGTTTCCAAAATTTTAAAGAGTTGACAATTCAGATCCAAAAAATCATTGAACAAGGTGTTCTGAGCTCTCACGTCACAGCTGACTTTGATAAAAATCATTCATTCCATTCACTCAAGATCTAAACAGATAAAGAACCGCGACAAAGTCTATTGTTATATTCCCGTCTCTCTAATAGTCGAGTTTTGTATAAAAAGAATACTGTTAAAACGAAGTCCAGCAAAAATACAGTGGAGATATTCGCATAGGTGTACAATCTTCAAAAAAGCAAGATCACGATCGAATTTTGTTGTTTCTTGACAAATTGTAATAAATAGCTAGTTAACGTATCTAATAATAAGTGTAAATAGTAATAAATGAAGTTATGCGGTAATAATCATCAGTAATAGTAATTGTAACATGCCCTGGACAGATATTCACAATCATGGACCCGCGTCAGCCAATAGCAACTTTTCTCTCTTCTCGCAGTTAAATCTCTCTGATTTTCTTTTAAAAGGATTGATTTAGGAATATAAACACAAATATTACGATCACAACAATGGGAATGCAAATATGCATTTTTGAAATCCATGAGTGACATTTCTCAATGGCATTATTGTACATCAACCATATTATCAACACCATACATTTATGACTTCACACTGGAAATAAATTATAATTTATGACAATTATACTTGTATTATTATAACAATGCGCTAGCTTGTCCCGTATAACGCAGAACTTTGTTTCACATTATATTTTGTAAACAATTGTTTCATCAATAAATTCAATTATCAATTATCTGCATACATCCACACTACAATCATCTAAAAAATAAAATTTTCGCAAACTTCAGTTTGAAGTTTAACAAAATATTTTACTTTTTGGATCACTTAGCTTTCAGATCTCCTATGACAAGTCAGATACCGCGTGACAGCGAATGGAAGAACACAAACGCTAATTTTGAAACTATTTATAGTTTCCAATATTAATGAAGCATACAAGTTATTTATAATTTTATGCAAAATCTTTACCCGCAAACACAAATCTACAGTATTTTCTATGTTTTCTACGAGAGTGGGTCGAAAATAAATAAAAAAAAAAAAGTATAATTAATTTGGAATCGATCAACACTGGTTATACGATACTAAATTAATTATTAATTGCTTTTTTAGAATCTCAAAACGCTACTTTTCAGCATTGTAGCAATTTTGAATTCAAAAATATTTATTTTCAACCTACTCTATTTTGTCTACTGTTTGTAAAGGACCATTCTCGCATTTTCTAAGATTTACTTGCATGAAAGAGTCTGCAGATAGAACTCAAAAACTCGCACTTCTCTGAAGGAATTCATCAGACAAGTCTATCTCTTCTTTGCGTGAATAAACTAGACGTCTGAAACTTGCAGTCTTATCCATTGAACAAAATAATTTTAAAAATTATAGGTTCGCACCATTTGGCCTTCAGATAATTTCATCAAAAAATACAGCGAGTCAAGCTTTTTCGCTAATTAAAACTCATTAAAAATCTGCAGGCGATATAATCACATTCACAGAGTGTTTTCTCAGGGTATCAGTCAAGAAAGCTTTTGCAAGTAAAAACTTTGTGTAAAAGTTCCTTAGTACAATTGGATGTTCTCCTTGAACCGGAGGTTCTAGCACATCTGAGACAAAAGGTAAACATGAACACGTATCGAGTAGAAATCGACTACTGGTTCAAAAATTACTGGCTTTAGGGGATTTCAAAAATTACATAGTAACAAGTTAGTTTTTGTAAACACTTATTTCTTACTTGATAGCGAAATTTTGAGTTTGTAACTGACGAAATAGTATTTCTTTTATATGTTGATACCATTGGTGCTTTTCATTCTGTATTTTCCACGACATCCAATGGATTTAAGAGGAACACTGTTTCTAGGTAGACATTTGAATAGGCACATCGAAGCTAAAGATTAGAAAAAAGTCTAGGCAAAATGAAAATTGCCCTTCTGTCATTTTAGGGGGACTCCGGCTTTCAAGTATTGTCCACAATTTTTCCGATGTAAATCTAAACTGAAATGCTTTAAAATGATCCCTGATTCAAAGTCCCTGCTTGGAGAGATTGTGACCTTAGGACCGATACATTTTATCATTGGCAAGTTTTGATTTTCCTTCGGCTGAATAGAAAATAATCTTTGGTTACCCAAAAATGCCTATCTGGTTTATCATCAATCGCCTGTTTCAAAGTTAGTGTATTTGCTTATTTTTAACGCAATTTTTTTCATTAGTTTCGCTAAGCATCACTAATTGCATTTAATATCAAAGAAATTCTCGCGTGATCGTCTTTTAAGAAAACGCTACTTAAATTATGATTTTATTCCTTAAGGATTTCAAGTCTTTTTAATTCGTCAATTTGGGTCGAGCTTGACAAAACTGCTTACGGTTCCCAAAATTTTTTTCAAACTCTGACAAATTGTCAGAAATTCCATTTCATGTGGATCCTTCAAAGGAAAAAAAATGTATTTTTCACCTTTTGGTATATAAATATAGTTACAATTCTATAAATCAATTATTCGTAGAAAATGTCTAATCAATTTATAATTTACAATTCACATGAAGTGGATTAAGACACTTGTTAGATTTTTCACTTCATTTTGATTGATTTGCATTTGAAGGTTCCAGAACAAGTTTTAGATCTCAGAACGAACGTTAATGTCGTGAGTTATTCTTGACGGAAATTTTTTTTCTAGCTAGCAGGCCGACTTAGGAGTAAAGAATGAGAAACATTGAAAAAGCAATGTATGATGGCGATGACGATAATAATGTTAAAGAATATCTTCTGATGATTTGGTGTAAACCTGACAATGGAAGGGAAATGCAAGAATATACCTAATATTGATCAGTATATCAATCTAATGTGTTTCTAATAGAATTAACCTAGTCGGAGTCCTCCTCGATGGTGGGTGGTAACATGGCAAGATGCTGGGAACTCAGCATCCCTCTGGAAAGCGCATATTCTGCCAGGGCTCGGTGACAGAAGACATATTGGTCTGGCATTTGAATACTGTAAGCCCTTTGTGCTCTAATTCTTTCGACTGTCCCTCGGATATCTACAGTACCAGTGTCTTCTAGTCGAGATATGCAAATATCTAAAGTACAAAATGTCCCTGGAAATAAAAACAATAAATATCATCTATACATAATCAATTTTTTAATTTTAGAATAGGATAACTATGATAGCTGAAATTACCTGTCCTGCCAATGCCGGCGCTACAATGTACAACTATAGGCGGACCACGGGGATGTCCAGCCCAAGTATCACCCCTGCTGGTTAAAAGTGTATTTTGTTGTTGTCGTACTAACGAGAGGAACTGTAATAAAGCTCTTGCTGACTGAGGTACTCCGTAATCTGGCCAAGCAGTATATAACATGTGACAAACTTCTCTTGTCTCTTCAGTCTATATACAAACATATAAATTTCAATTAAAATATTATTCAAGAGTAGATTTATTAAAACTTATAAAAATGCGATAAGCACCTTGTTATTGGCGAGTAGGAGTTTTGATATTGTGTAATCTGGATTTGTTTCTACTTCCCGAGTAGTTACAGTAAAACCACCGACTGTGTAATCCTTTCCTGGTTCTGGACTCCAGTATTGTGCGCACTTAGTACGTCCTCTTTCAACCACCCTAATTAAAAAAGAAAAAATTAAAATACTGATCTCGGACACTGAAGATTACGTAGTTAGAGATTTACTTTATTGTGAAAATCAAGTTGATTTCTTGCAATTAATGTAATTTATACCTAGTCGTCATAACGATGACGAGTGTCTGTTGCTCCCAGATCATTTTCCAGAAATCACCACAGGTTTTTGGAAGTGGACCCTGAGTGCTAATGAATGCGTTTTTTTGCTTGTACCCATCGACAAAGTTTGCATTTATATAGTCAGAAGTGGGATCACCATCTATTTGTGAAAGACAAACTCTGCTATGATCATAACATAACACGTCTGTGTACCTATTCTTTACTTGGTTTGGTCTTAGCCTGAAACATAAGAAAATTGCAGCTTGAATATAAATTGCGAGTAAACAAATTAATTTAGTTCGTCCTTGTTTTTAATTAAATTATCATTTTTTTGCTAATTTAGAGTAAACAATTTCGCACAATTTGAATTAGTCAAAAACTATCATTAAGTACATATGTAGTAAGATTTATCTAATTCGGATTGAAATTTCAATGCATGTGGCAGCTTTGAAAGATGATCGGAACATACTTAGCATTGTTAAAGGAACCATCCGGCGGTCTTAGCCTGATTTCGGCATACTCTGCTACGAGTCCAGCACGACCTCTTGAATGTATCGTCTCGACGAGCTGTTCCATGCTGACTGCTTGGAGACCAAGATCGCCATGAAGACTGTCGTCGTCGCTAAAACCTGAACTGGCAGAGGACGGAGGCTGAACCGGAGATGGAGCTTCATCATTTCCGCTCCACGCGTCGCCATTTGTGACTTCAATGTCTCCAATATTTGCCACACCATTTTTGATTTTGTTCTTTTCCGCCATAGGACTAGTTGGATTGCTGATAGGCGTTCCATTTGGACTTTGATGTACAGCGTGGTTCTTCGTTGTCGGAGAAAGAGGAGTACCCACTCTTGGGGTAACCTGAACAACAATTAAAAATAGTTGGATTAACTTCTGGATTCGAATTATGCAAGCATAAAAAAAGAAGAAAAACATTTTATAAGACTACGTTCAGCTAAATCTCGTAAACGAGAATCTATTTTCGATATAAATGCAACCTCCTCTTTTTTATGCTATTAGAGGATAATTGTATATGTACATGTTTAAAGGATTCGATTTTGAAACGAATTGAAATTCGGTTGATCGAATTCCAGAACCTTAAAATATAGGGGTTGAAAGGGATTGAAACATTGAAAAGTCTGCACCTCGAAAACCATTCGAACTTGAAAGCTTTTAAATTTACATCCGGATCATCCGTAGCTCCCAGCAATCTTACTAGTATTTCGACACGTTTCGATTATCGATTTTAAGCTATTTATAGTTTAGTATTTTCAAATTAACGCTTAAAGGTCTTTAAAATGTTTAATTAAAATCCTGATGATACATAATAAAATTCAAAATTTGAATACTGACCTCGCAAAGCTCACCCCCTCCCCGATTCGTCATAGATTTAAGACAATGGAGTAGCCATGCTTCATGCTGAATTTCTAAGGAACCACCTAAACGACGTGGTAAAGATTCTCGTGGAATATGGAGCGTTAATTGAGGAATGGATACAGTAAATACTCTGTCTCGCAATTTTTCTCGAACAAACAATCGCAGAATTTTGAATGGTGCCTTGAACCACAAAGGAGCCGTGACAATCAGCACTTTTTTCAATTTCGCTGGATAACCACCCTGAAAAATAAAAAATTTGCTTATTAATATTTTTTCAAATTGCTATTTAAAGTATGTTTTACTTTATCGAATACAAAATTATAGAAAATAAATAATAGATTATAAATATTCAATAAAGAAAGTTTCCTTTCTTGAGAGTTTAATTTTAATTAAGGAGATGCTCAACTCTGAATCACTATTCATTTGCTTTTATTATCAAGTTCAATTTAACTTAAAGCTGAAATAGATGAGCGGTAAAACTAATTTGTGGAAATTAGATACAAAGGTTAAATGGCTATATCTGTAAAGGTTATAGGGTCGGAGAAAATGTTATAATACTATACAGTTTTAGCTCCTGATCAGGTGAAGAATACCTATATACATGTACCTATAATTATACTTTGCAAAGTGCATTCTACTAACTAATAATTTATTTTATTATTTATTTACTTCATTTATTCTATTTGTCACCCTTTGTTGATTTTATTATTCATCAGATTTCATTGAAATTCTCAACAAATTGCGGAAACATTCATCACTAATTTTGGTTGCATTGTTCAAAAGACAATATTAAATAATTAAAAATTTTATCCTTTTTAATTCTATTTTTTCAAGAACAGATTATTGATAAATTGATTTTCCATAAAAGAAAAAGGCACACAGATTTTTATTTCGCAGTCATTTTCAGGATTTATACTTTATAGCTTATTTCCAATAAAAGATGTTTCCAGTTTTACGACTAGCTGGTAAAAATGAAAAAAAAAAAACTACAATAAAAGCTTCTCAGGTTTTGATGTCTTTTTTAGTATAAATTTGTTTTTTATAAGTTTTCCATTTTTTTCCATAAATGATTCATGTCTATAAATTTACTATTTTGAATGAGAAAATAAGAGTGTGCTTAATTAAAGTCGATTATGTTTTACTAGGTTATTGATCAATTAAGTTTTAATTTATGTAATAAATCTTTCACTCTCCTTAACAAAATTCCAAGAAACAATGCGCAGTGAGAATTAAAAAGATGTTAAATAGTAGTTAAAGTAAAATTACGATCGTTCACTTTTTACTGCTTTTGTTAAGATTTTATTCACTGAAAATATTGGAAGTTTGAATTTTATAATATTAAATAGGATAAAACGATAAAAAAATTTGATTCAAATGGAAGAGAAATGTTATATATCATAATAGCGTAATCGCTTAATGTTACAATATCAGAATACCCTATTGTTCAAAAATGATTTCTGTTATGTAGAAAAATGATCTTATTACAAATGTTTTTAAAACAATGAAAGCATATGGTTACTGAGATCAAATTTTTAAAATTAATATCTTAATTAAATAATTAATTTGTAAGAGTAGGAAAAAATATTTCTGTATTTCGTTATTTATTAGTATTTCAAAAGCTTTCAATCTGTAAGTACTTAAATCATTCCAAAGAGTTATGATAAAAGCTCTTCTTTTTTTATGGCTAACATAGTTCATTTCTTAAAAGCAGAAAGAGAAGATTTAAAACTTCATTATTTCATAGCAGAATCTAATATATGTAAAGTGATTTTTGGCACCGAAGCCAAAAATACAAAGCTAGCACTATTTTTTTTACGTATATATATATATATATATATATAT